>BSBK01002959.1:0-30000 GCA_027943335.1 Chamaecyparis obtusa | reverse complement strand
AAACCAAAATTTTCATGTATGATTGGATATCACATAATAGATAGATACTTCTTAACCAAGGAAAGAGGTGAATCCTAGAAAGAAAGAAAAGAAGGAGATGACATCCTTTCCCCCCAAGCATAGGAACAAGGATGGAAGGGGACCTATTATATTGCTCACAACACTATACAAGACAATGAGCCCCAAAGGATTAGGCTAACATTTTTTACATAATGTGGAGCTCTATAATAGGAACATAAATTTTATTTAGAGAAAACATGATTGAAATACAACTCATTGCCACATGATATATAAATAACCTTACTATCAATGAGATGCTTAATCTTATAATGTAAAGCTTCACATTCATTAGTAGAGTGATCATGAAATCTATGATACAAACAAAAAGGAAGAGTGTTCAAGTCTGGACTACATTTCTTTTTGTGTTTAGGTCTAGTAATCATCTTAGCATGAAGGAGTTTAGGAAAAACAACTTCTTGGTCAAATTCCTTCATAGTTTCATCATGTTTTGAAGTGTTATTTCAGATGTTGTTAACATAGATTTGTTGTTGAGGATTAAATCCCAATCCATAAGAATGCTCATCCCCCCATTTTGTAAGAGCATTTGAATTCCCTGTTTATGCTTACCACATCCTTAACCATTGAATCCTTGTTTAACAAGGAAATGATAACCAGGACCATAACAAGAAGCCATATCAGAAGGAGTCAATGTAACTTCAGTAGTTGCTATGTCATTATTAGTAGGTTTGATAGGTTCATAGTGGGTAGAAGTAGTGACAAATTTATTATGAAGGGCATTAGAAGTAGAAGCGAAAGATCGTTGTTCAAACTATTTTTGTTGCTTCATAAAATCAAGATTAGAAACCATATACTCTCCAATAAAGGTAGGATTAAAATCCAAGGTTCCCCAATCATCACCAGGAAGAGCATTAGAGGAAGAAGGATTAGGAATAGGAGTATTGTAGGTTTTAACATTCAAACAAGGATTAGGCACATCATCCGCATGAAGTTTATACATCATGTTGTTATGTATAAACTTGACTTTACCGTGAAGGGTAGAAGGAACAACATCCATCTCATGCAACCAAGGTCTACCCAAAAGAAGGTTATAATTGAGAGGTCAAGGCATAACATGAATAGGTGTATTCAAGATGACTAGACCTACTTTGATACATATGGTAATAATGCCTAAAGTGTTCTTAGCAATGTTATCAAAGCCACATATAGGAACATTGTCAGGTTGAATAGTTGAAAGATCAACTTTAATCGCTTTGAACATGTCCATGCTAAAAACATTAAGCCCAGATCCATTATCAATCAAGGTCCTATGAATGATACTCTTATTGATAGTAACAACAACCATAAGAGAATCATATTTATTCTAAAATTCTCTAGAAGGTAAATCTTTTTGATTAAATACAATGTCAGGAGGACCCGGGGTAACATGCATGCATTGTAAGAAGTTATTGATGTTCTCTTGATTAGGAGGTGGACTAGGAAGAGTTGCTAGAGTTTTTTGCAATGCTTCATAGTAAGTAGGTGAAGTTTGAAGAATCTCCCATAAAGAAATCTTGGCAGGGGTATTTTGTAATTGGTTTATCAAATCATACTCCTTGCTAGGAAGATGGGGTGGAGGAGGAAGAATGGGTTGAGAAGGTGGTAAAGAAGTTGAAACCACCGAATTGGGTTGAGAGTTATTCCTTGTACGATAAGTGTGAGCTATTGAATCTTGATCATTGAAAGACTCCATAGGTTTTCCTTTGATAGTAATGTGAGGACAACCTTTCACAGTCAACAAGGGTTTGGGATAAACCATGTTAGTTATTTCAACACTACAAATAGATTCACAAAAATGAAGCAAAGAAGACATCCTAGGAGGAGATGAGATAGGATCTTGATTCTCCATAAGATCGTCACTAAGAGGGAGAGAATTAAGGGAATTCATATTATTATTTGCTAATGCTTCATCACTAGAAGGAATCCCAAATGGAGATAAAGCATCTAGAATGTCATCTTCTTTCACTAAAATGTCCGCATAGGGCGAGTATGTTTTTGAAAAAGAATTACCATCATGTATGAATATGTCATCACCCTCTTATATCAAAGCTTCTTCATGAGAAGGGGATAAATTAATGTCTTTTTCCAAGGAATCATCCACAATGGTTTCATGAAGAAGAGAGTAATCAACATCCAAATCCAAAGGTTCATTCCAAATAGGAGGATTATCATCCATACCAATAAAGGACATTGTAGGATCGCCATAAGTCACTAAATCTTGATCCCTAAAGGGGAAAGAAGGTAAATCATATTCTAAAGTAGGCTCATTAGGAGAAAAATTAACAACAATCCTCAACTCATTTCTGAAAAGAGAAATGATGAAGGGTGCTCCCCTTAATACCACAAACACATAACAGAAATAGAGAAACAACAACAATAATATGCAAGAACAGAAAATTGGCTTCTTATTATCTCCACAAATGTGGAATTACAAATTTTCAGAATTACAATATGCAAAGCCACATGGGCATTCCCTTACAATATTCTATAGGACAAAGCCTCGAATCAATACCCAGATCTACTACCCAAAACTTCCCTAGACAACACTACGGGCCTTCTTTATATAGGCAATTTCCACCGCCCGAGAAGGTTCTAGAAATTTAGCCCTTAGGGCCGACCAAACTTAGAATTATTTTATTTTACAATTTATTACATCAAAGTCGGCTCAAAATGAGTTTTGAAACCCAAACAGAAATTTTGAAGAAAAATTATTTTTCGCCATTTCAGGTGACCCAACTTCCGAAGACCATAAGTCATCGCCTGTTGATCCAATTGGCTATTATAACCCCATTTTGGAAATGCCACGAAGCACTCTACAAGCTTGACTAGCACAAAGCGCCCATCACACAAATTTTCAACCTCATCCGTGGCCTCTAAAGCCTTCAAAACTGAGTTCAAAGTTTCTGTACCCTGCTGCCAATACCAAAAATCTTCAATATCTTCAAAACTACACCTGATCTAGCCATGAAACTTTGCTAGCAGGCTGATATGACTGAGATGAACCTCCATATGTAAAATCAGACATTCCAAGATCGTAAGACCAACTTACTAAAAATAGCAAGTTTCCATAAATAGCAACTCTGCACAAGATAGCCCTTATTGAATACAAAAATAGAAATATTTTTGGGTGATGCAAGATTGCTCTTACACCCAGGATGCTCCTGCATCAAGAAATATGATGGAGAGATAGATTAAAGTCATCTTCTTTCTCTAATATATCCTTACAAGGTAATACAAGAGAGGACAAAGCAAAATCACACACACTAGATAAAGTCTTTCTAGGTGTAACACCATGCAATGGTAAGGTAAGAGGAGGATGTTGTGTAATCCCAAAAGTTATAGAAGATTTTTTTGAAAACACTTGAAACAACCTGTGCAACATGATAACAAATAAAGAAATGCATAGAAAATAGATCTAGATATATCCAAATGCATTCAAATGAAAATGAAATTGAACACCATAAACACAATAGGGCATCTAGTTCCACAAAAGATAGGGGTAAGCTTGTCGAGTTCACCAAAATGTATGGAATAAAATATGTATGGGGTCTAGAACAATAGGAGTTTGCCCATAAAAGAGACCCCAAAACTAATATTTTACATGTACATGAAATTGTAATGATATGGAAAGTACATATAGAAGACTGATATTGAAATGAATAAATAACGATACTTACCGCTGAAAAAGAATCGACTAAAAACCCTATCAGATGATCTCATAAACTATTGAATTTCATTCTACTCAACCGAAACTGCGAGATCTACAAAACCCAGAAATCTTTTTCTTTTTTGAGAAAGGTAAACAAAAGGTCGACCTTGACCTATGCAGACAAAGTCAACCTTGACCCAAAAAGTTGACATTGACCTGCATAGCTCTAACAAAAAATTTGTTTACGGATCCTGAAAGTTTGACAAAAAGGGTATCCAGATCTCCACTGATATTCATCATCCCGCACCCGTACATACAAGAAAAATAGTTTTGTTTGTTGGGGGGAGGGGTTTTCCTTAGTCAAACCCCATTTTAGGAATTAACCTTGAAATATAATTGAAATTGCAGGATAAACAAAATAAATGAAAAAATTCACCTTGCATATGTTGAAAACCCTTGTGGAGGATTCAAATCCTTGAGTCCACAAGCATGGATGCTCCAAATGGATGTAGAATTGGATGTAGGATGTCTCAAATCAATTGTCTTTAGATCTTCAACACCAATCTTGAATGGATCTTGGAATAGGATGAGGCTTGGATGAATGTAGATGGAGAAATCTTCAATAAGAGGGCTCCAAAAAGATTGAATCCTTCAATGGCTAACAATGGATCTCTTTGATGAATTGGATCTTGAATAATTGAATGCTTGAAGATGAATGAATGCTTGAATTCTTTCCTTCAACTTCTTGCTTGCTTCTTGATTGCTTTAGTGATTGAGAGATTACAAGGATGAGATAGAGAAAATGAGAGAGGAAGGCTCCATTTTATAGTGATCTAGGGAACAAACTTCTAGAGAGGCCACAAAAAAAATAAAAATTAAGGGCCCATGGCACAAAACTCTAGAGAGGTGCACATGGAGAGGAAATTCAATTACAGTCTTGACACAAAACTCTAGAAGGGGACCACCCTTAATATAGAAATAAAAATAATTATTTAAGAGCCTTGTCACAAAATTTGAGGTAAGGTCAACCCCAAAGTTAATTTGACCATTAGGCACAAAACTTGAGAAAGGCTAATCTCTAATAATAAATTATGAATCCTACACAAAGCTCAATAAAGGTCCAACTCAAATATTAATTTGATAATTCGACACTTAACTCAAGAAATAGTGGCCCCAAAGAGGGAGAAGATAAAATATTGACGAAACCTCAAAACCAGAACCTAACCCCAAGGATCCCGGAACCTAGGGTCAAGGTTGAGGTCGATGTTGAACTAGGTCAAGGTCAAGGTCAACTTTGACCTAGGTTACAGTCAAGGTTGACCTTGACCTAAGAGGTCGACCTTGACCTCGAGGTCAAGAATCTCAGGTTTGCAATTTAGGATGCTAGAATTATGTTGGGAAGAAGTAGAAAATGGGGTAGAATAAGGGAAAAAGCCAGATCCAAGTCAAAGACCTATTCAAGGCATTTAACATGACCCCAAACCACTTACTCGGAGGGCTAAACATTCTTAACATGGAAGTGCTTTCATTTTAAGATGATACATATATGTACACACACACACACATCTGTGTGTGTGTGTGTGCACATATATTTTTTTTTATAGAAAGATATATCTACACACACACACACACACACACACATATATATATATATATATATATTTGTATGTATGTATGTATGTCTGTATATGTATGTATATGTACATATATATGTGTGTACATACATATCATATATATATGTATGTGTATTTATATATACATATACACACACCTATATATGACAAGTATACATACATATATACATACACATACATATATATAATATGTATATATATATACATATACATACATATACGTGTCATATATATGTATGTGTATGTACATATATACATGTATACATGTCATATATCTGTATGTCTACATTTATATATATACATGTGTACATATGTGTGATATATGTCATATATATATATATATATATATATATATATATATATATATATATATATATATATATATATATATATATATATATATATATATATATATATATATATATATATATATATATGGCATACATATGTACATGTCATATATACATACACACACATATATATGACATCTATTACATACATATGTACATACATGTACATATGTATGACATATATATATATATATATATATATGTATATATATGTATATATATATATATATGTATATATATATATATGTATATATATATATATATATATGTATATATATATATATATATGTATATATATATATATATATATATGTATATATATATATATATATATATATATATATATATATATATATATATATATATATATATATATTTCATATATGTGTGTGTGTGTGTGTGTTTGTACATATGTACAATGCACATTTATTTACATTTAAATATAATTTATGTAATTGATTTTACTTTGAAATAATTCAGTGAAATGTACACACTTTAATTTTATTTTCAATTAAATTAGGAAAATTTATATTTGTAGACTTCATTTGATAGTAAATAAAATTTTTTAGGTATACATATATAGATCTATCAGACATATTATTACACATCACACATGATAGATGAACTGATTTCCCTCGAAGAACTATTTGCACACACTAATAGAGAAATTAAACAGTTGCAAGATTTCATAAATAATCCAACTAGCTCTAGTGTCTATAAGAGCACAAGTCAATCCATACTTACTAGCTTAATTAGAATTAGAGATGACATTCATGGTACCACTCCCTATGTCCAAAATGTTATAGAGGCCATACTTGAGAGGAAGAGACAAGAGGTTGGCTCTGGTTTTTCTCTTAAGAAGGTACATGCTTTAGTGCCTAAAGAGACCCTGAAAAGGGAAGCTTTCCCATCTTATGTGGATTTACAATATGTGAAGGGATATCAAGTTACCAGGTGTCAGGATCATGCTCTATCAACATTGATATACTTACGATTTCTAGCTTCCCATGGTCATTATCCAAATAACAACTAGATTCCATTGTACTTTATACAATAGATTTTTGTTGAGGTTCATTTAGGAAGGGTCATTAAGTACACTAATTGCTAGTACACATAGGACAAGGGCATGGTAGAATTGCTGACAGGGATGCTTTTTGTCAAGCTAATCACCAGAGACCAATACACAAGACCATTGTTGGTCAGAGGGCACCTGCTATAGCTCCTTCATTGGGTCCTATTACAAATGATGTTATTCATAGCATGAAAATTTGAGGTGCAATTGATAGTGTGGGGACATTGTAGCAGATTCCACATCCATATCTGGTGATCAGGTTAGTTAGTACTTGATGTCTCACTGACACTCTAGATCGTCAGGTGGACCATCTTCTAATAGGACCACACATGACATGTATAGTGCAGTAGGTATCCATTCACTTTCTAGTCTATAGGGACTTACAAGAGAGATGACACGAGTCACGTTGACTAGTTTGGCTGAGGATCTGTTGGATGCATATGCATTTATAGAAGCAGAGCTTGATATCCCCATATCAGATGTTAGAGCTCATGTACGTACTATCAAATATACTCAGCCACATGCTTCTCACCTAGACTATGGCCATAGTGGTAGTACTCACAAGGATCCACCTATTGACCACTGTATTGCTACACAAAGAGAGGTAAAATGTACAGACCCTTAAGTCAGTGCAGGACACTAGTTCTCTGATGTTTTCCTTGGAAATGTTGACTTTAGCATGACCACTACGGGTTACCTAGATTTTTTGACACATGATGATATGACTTCCATGCTATCTCATTTGCTTAGTCTATTGCATTCATCATTAGAGAGATGTGTACAGTATACTCATGTTGTAGATGCAGAGTTGAGCTTGGACCAGATGCAACAAAATTTTGATATCTTGGTTGATAGGATTGAGGCTAGGGATTTTGAGTACTTGTTACCCAATTTTTCCTGCTCCATGCAAATTTGGCTAGGTTCTATCCCAAGGTCTGTATTTGTTGCCCTGCCAAGTACCTCTAAAAGTTTCATGGTTTTCTGCCCTGCCCTCTGGTCTCTGCAATTGTTTTAACTCCTTGGTCTATAGGTCTAAAATTTGAAAATCTAGCCATTTGAGCCCAAAAACCCTAGGCCATATTCTATTTTGAAATTACCTTTTTGGGCCACTTAAAAATCCCATTTCCCATATGTGCTTTATTCCTTCCTTTTAGTTGTGAGTTCTCCTAATCCCCGGCAGAATATTCCCTTCATTCCCCGACTAGGTGAATTATTTTATCTCCTAGTCAATAGTATATTCCTCTTTCTATTCAACGATCTGGTGACTAAGACTTCAGTTAGATAATCACTCAATGTAACTCTGGGTTAGATTTCTATTCAGCAACCTCATGAACCCTTTTGTTTGCGTATTATTCAGACTTAACTGAGGTTAATTATTTCATTAAGCGACTCGGTGAAATCCTTTGGTTGCATAATCACTAAATCTTTCCGGAGTTAAGTGCTTCCATCAGTGGGTCCACTACCATGTCATCTGATGTGTTTGTTCCTGATTGGTTGAAGGTGGTGATTTGGAGGTTTGTCAGAGCGGGCCCAGTGAGCTATCTTCCTTCTTGATCCAACGGTTGGTGCATGATCTCATGGAGGTTTTCTGACACATGAGATTATGCGCCGACTGTCGATTCTACTTTATTGTCAAGACTTTGTCAGGTGGTTCCTCATGTTCTGACGTGCTCGTATTTGATTGGCTGACGGGGTGAAGACTAGAATGTGTCAGTGGGACCATTATCAGAGGATCTACAGAGATATCAGTAGAATGAGGATCTATGGCTAGCACATGATCAGAAGGAATCTTTTTGAGACTTTGCAATTATACGCCTGCCATTGGATCTTCCAGGTGTTCAAGTTCTGTCAGGTGGGTCCGATGCCAAGTTAGAATGACATGCCAATTTTTTAGTGGTCAAGATTTGAAGACTTGTTAGTGGGTCCAGTGCCACGTATTGCTGATGTGCTTGCATGTGATTGGTTTCCAAGTGATGACAAAGATTTACAGTGGGTCCGAGTATTTTTAGTGAGGTGGCAGTTTTAAGGAGATCAATGGTTGGCGCATGATTGGAAGGAATATTCGGGGGCTATGAGATCATGCACTCACCATTCAATGGGAATCTAGTTCTTAGTGGCTCTGATGTCAGAAGGTAGCTGAGGTGTTTATTGATGAGGTGGTTAGAACAAATAAAAGCTTGACATGTGGCAAAATGGGCCTAGGGTTAAAAGGTATTTTGAGAATCAGCGACTAAAGGGTTATCTCATGTTTGCCAGAATTAACTAGGATCAGCTAAAACATTTAACAACTTGACGACTGAAAGAAAAAGAAGCCTGAGGTAAATGCCAAGTTAAGTTTGCAGTCAAATACCGAGCCTAGGTAAAAAGGAAGATCTAACGGTTGTGTTTTAAAGTGAGATTGAATTTTGAATGTCAATCGTCGATACATAAAGCTTGGCACCACCTGTGACCATTATATATATTTAAATTCAAATATCTCAAATATCAAATTTGAATAGTTATGGCGAGATGGAATTACAGGGAAGTAGATGGATCATGGCAGTTGGAAAATTTGCAGATGTAAACATAAGATGGACATGAAAATGCACATATCTAATCATCTAAGATATTTCAAGATGCATTTATGGCTAAATTTGATAGAATTAGGGTTTTATTATTGCATAAAAATTTGTGTAACCCTAATTAGATATTTTTGCTCCTACCTGCGTGCAAAATGGGAGATGTATATATTAATTTTTGGAGCTTTTAAAGCTCAGAGTTGGACAATTGTAAGAAAAATTTCACCTTTCTTAAAATTCATCTATGACATTTTCCTTGTCCTCTGGCTTCTACAGTGTTGGATCTTTTCCTTGCAGGACCAAAATTGAATCAAAGGGTGGGCTTGAATCTCAGGTGAGGCACTCAAGTTTGACAAGGAAATAGTCCAATTGATGAGGATTAACATGAATCCTCCTTCTTCTTTGAGCTACACATCACTCAAGTGGGTATTGCCTCATCTGCACACTCATGACTCCTTTTGATAAACAATAGGCCTACAGATAGATTATTATGGAATAGTCTTCAAACCCTTTTAGGTATCTTGTACCTCAATGAAAACAATTCTTATGCAATAGCCTTATTTGCATAGAATGAATCTGAAGACTAGAAAGGACCTCTTACTACTACTACCAACATGAAAGGGAAAGGTATTTGATTTGGATGACTAATGTTGGGTTGAAAGGACTCCTGAGATACCCTAAGTCTCTCATACACCAGTGCCTTATCCAATGGGCAGTAGAGTCAAATACCTCATTGCAATAGAAAGATATGAAACAAGAAGACAATATATTCAAATATGGTGATGCCTTACATCAACCATACACCATCAACCAGATCATACTTTAACAATCCACATGTGTTTCAAACTATGCTATCACTCATTTAAAGGATTTTAACCCTCCCCTTAGAAGAGACCTATAAACAAGAAATACATTAATCAACATCCACTAAAAGACAAGCATAAAATACCCTTGATATCCCAGCCCATACACATCTAAAAACCAATCTTGAACTCAGTTATCTCTATGAAGACAACTCTATTGCAGACACTCACTGGAAATGCAAATAGAAAAACTATAACACCCTTGATGCTATAATCAATAAGTTCATGATTCAAATGGAGACAATCTAATAATAGTACAAATATATTGAATCTTATACATAAGACAAGCTATTCCAATTTGTATTATATTCTCAGAAAACCAGAGAGGAAAGAGGGAACTCTATATGCAGAGAAAAGGAATATCTACAGGAAAAGGACCCTTCACTTGGAACCAATTCTCCTCCAGAATTTGCAGAAAGAACGGAACCCTTACAAAATCAAAAAACTAGCAATATATACCACTGGTTACCTTGGAATCCCAAACAAGTTAGGATGCAACAAGCTACAGATAACCAAGGTTAGGGTTTTCACCCACCACACCAGCTGAGACAGTCAAGAATTTACTACAGGGAAAGAAAACCGAACAATCAGATCCAAGAATGATCTTTAATAATGCCAAATCTCTGAGAAATGTACCAAAGACCATGAATTTACCATGCACTGTCAGTCTGATTGTACCTCTACAACATACCTCGAGCCATTCTTCTCAACTTTTACATGGTACAAACCCCTCTGCAATTAATCATTAGGCCTCTGGACCACACTACAACAATTAGCGAGATCATTCCCACCAAACCTTGTCACTTAAACATTCAATTTTGGTCCTTATTGTCATAGAAAAACATTTTAATATTTGAATTCTTGGTAGCAATGGTCACTCTATGGTGCTTGGAATATATTCGACGGTCACAATTTGAATTTGGATCAACTTTAAATCGACACTGTCAAATCTTCATGTTTCCTGGGCTTTATGGCTTAACCTTTATAGGAATCTTGGTTTACATTTAGCAACTATGCGACAATGCACTTTCTCATTCGTGAAATGAAAATCTAACTCATGATTTAACTCCATGAACTGGCGACTGAAATAAACTTAACTCACCCCGACCTCATTTGGTGAATGGCAACTGTAGGGAAACAAACTTACCCCGGTCACATCTAGCGAACTGGCGACTGAAGGCTTTCCACCAGTTCGCAGAACATTTTATGTCTCTGCTAAAATATTTAGCAATCACACAACCATCCTTCGCTGAATTGCCAAACCCCCTATAATACCACCAATTTACTCAGCGAATGAGCGAACCCCTTTGAAACTTCATCAGACTGCCAAACAACTTGTCAAGACCACTAAGCCTTTAGACCCCCACCTGGGCCCACTTTTATGCCACATGTCACATCACCATTCACTACAACTGCCTAGTCACCTAACACAGGACCCACCTGACAATATTATCCATGGTATCTAATTAGACGGTGGGTGCATGATCACATGGGGAAGGAATATTCCACATGATCATGTGACAACCACATGATCATCAAGAAATTGACAACCTAACCCAGCCTCAGACACCTTCTGACACTTTCCAGTCACCATCCATGTTAACCAATAAGAAGATGTCATTTCAACACAGTTGGCAGTGGACCCACATCAAAGAATCACTGTGTCACAAAGGAAGATTGACGACCGTCGCTATTTTGCATACCTCTGACACATCTCTTGTGCTCTTACGCTATCTGTTGATTTTATGACATGTCAGGTCCCACTGAGCCTCGGGCAATTAGGTCCCACTAACAACTACCAACACATTACCCTATAGACCAATGAGAAGCTGCCACCTGTACTACTTTTCTAACAATCGAGTCCACACAAATATTTCTTTACTCTTCTCACTACAGACTTAATCCCTGAGGATTTAGCGAATACGCAACTAAGGCATTCTCTAAGTCATGAGATACTTTTCTTAACCATGGTCAAACCTAGAGAATACGTGAATAAGAGCATTCACCAGTTCGCTGAATCATTTCTTAACCCTGTGTTACACCTTGAGAATGTGTGAAAGCCCTCAGTCACCAAGTCGCTGAAAACTTTACAAACCCTGGGCCTATTGACAAATTCCAACTCAGCGGTCTTCCTGACATTATATCCACATGTATCATCCTTCAGCCAGTAAGAAACAAGCATGTCAGCTCTAAATGTGTACTCATAGCAGTAGACCCACCTGTATATCGACATCTAATCGGATGGTGGGTGCATGATCGCATGGGGTGAGAATATTGCATGAGAACATATGCCTGCCCTTGATCTAAAATCTCTAACATTGGGCCCACCCTGCTACATCATCCACCTCAGTACCATGTGGACCAATCATAGACATTTTGGGAAGGAAATGCACACATGCATTGTGGAAGACATAAGTGGCCCAAAAAATATAAAGAAGCTGAAACATTAGGAAACATCAAAACATAGGGGCCTAGGAAAATATTTCACTGGGTGCATGAAGACTAAGGAAATAAAAGGCCGCCTGGGGTAGAAAACTTAGGAAAAATTAAAAGGGGACCCCGCTAGACATAAAAACCTAATCACACAACATGAAAAGAAGACTTTTAAAAGGCACATGTGGATATAAGGTTTTAAGTTGCCTGAAAAAGTAACATGAAATTAGAACAAGGTTGTAAGGAAACTCAGGTGTGAAAACAACTTCCTACGCTAATCTCTATAGGAGAGTATTGTGCAAATTCATATAAATCCTTACAATTTCAGATTCGTTAAATACTTTAACAAAGATATTTCAACCACATACCATGCATATAGAAAAATAGAGAATGACAAAATGATATACCTTGGGGAAACCTTTTGGTAAAAACCCCAGCACTCCAAAACCTGCACAATGTATTGATCAAAACTATTACAGCTTACAATACACTTGCAATGCAAGTTCTTTCAGAAGATTTCCAAAACCTTGAAAACAAATCACGGCAGCATAAAAATGTTCCAACCATACACTCGCATCACTTCTCTTCGCAACCCTAAAAAAGCTTATATCATGCGCTTCACTTTTTAGGGCTACTCCCAAAGATAACAGTATTAGGGTTTTACCATTCTCCGAGAAAATAGGGCTACTCCCAAAGATAATGATTGGGGAAGAGTGTATAGTACTCAAATTTATCAGTTGTCACATGTCTTCAACTATCATTGAATCTTCCTGACATAGCTCTTACATGTCATAGGAATCCGTCATAACCGTTTTAGACATGATCTCCTTACACACAACTCAATATGTCGACACATCAACATTATTTGCAAGAAATACATTTTACAAAACAAATAATAAGAATAGGAATTATCCAAGGTTGAGACACCTTATTCCTAACAAAGGCTAGGGTAATACTAAGGTTTTTTTATTATAATGGCTAGTTTTTGAATTTTAACAAGGGTTTCAAAGGTTCTGAGGCTAGGAACATGAAAAGAACTGCACAAGCCATAAGGAAAGGGCTAAAGCCATGAAATTTTCTATAGGGTACAGACCATTTTCTAAGGATTTATGCTATGACATGAAAATGGGATAACATACCATTGTAAATTCCCATTGATTATTCAAATATTGCAAGGTATTTTGTGACATTCTTTTGTCCCTATCCCTTCTTGTGTGAGTTATCTCTTAATGAATTCAGTATATGTATGTTTTCAGTGATGTCTTCTGGTTCCTGATTCATCTTTCTTTCTTCAATTTATGTGTATCCCTATGAATGATTTGATTTGAATTCTTTTGCGAGTATACTTCAACCCCTTGGCAATCTTGTCTCATTCCTATACCTAGTTGTAGAGGTGAATGTTTGTTTGCAGGTTATAGATTGTGTCTAAACTCTGAGAGTGCTATTGTTTGTGAAAGTTTCTCTCTTTCCCTGAATAGTTCCTTTCCATTGTAGACCCTTCTATGAAATATTTATGCAAGCCTATTTAGTGAGTTGTGATCTCCTAGACCTAAGTTTGTGCACTAATTTCATCTTCTATACTGCAATTCATACCATCATTTCGGTGTATCACCTAGTAGGTAGTTTGCTTTCAAGTCATTTCCCTTTCAAGCATTCATTCTATCCCTTTTCCCCTCAAGTTTTACTTTCATGTCCAGAAGAAAATCAAGGTGATTATCCAAGAGGAACCAACCTAGAACCTGGAGGTCTCATCTTAGTTATCATAGGTCCCACAACCTGGAGATGATTCCCATGTTATACTAAGTTATCAAGACTATGGAAGCTTGAAACAAGGGTGCAAACTTAGTATATAACAATTCAGGCATGCCCAGTGGGAGTAAGGATTAGATTGAAGTCCAAAGGTGCTCCTATTGGTTCATCTGCAAAAGGATTAAAGAAGTTCAATACACAAGGACTATCAGTATAGGCTTAAGCTCAAGGATACCCCACCTTGGTGCTAGTGTATAACAATTCTAGCATGCCCGGTGGGATAGTAAAAGAATCATATTCATGTTAAAATAGTGCTATCTCTGATATAAAGATTGTGTAATATAGGCTTTTAGAAGTTATTCTATCAAGTATATCCGGTGACTCCACTGGTTTCACAGATCGGACTAACCTTGTTCAAGGTTTATGAGAAAGATTGAGACTAAGAGCTCAAAGCCTACTGAATTTTTAGAGTTGCCCTCAAAAAGAAGCTACAAGGGTAGGTCATCTCAAAGAACATCCCCTGCAAGGAGAGTTCAGTCTACACCTCCTAATACTGTAGAAAGGAGACCTTTTCCCTTTCATTTCAGAAGAAGAGGAAGATCTCTAACTAGAGATCTAGAAGAAGATTCAAATCCAGCAGCAAATACAACTCACATAGTTGTTAATCTTCAAATCACAACTCCTACAATGGCTAGACATTTTTCCTTTGCACCTTTCAACCAAGGAAGTCCATTAGTTTTTTCTCAACATCATGATGTGCCCTTGGTGGCATTAAAGAGTTTTCCTAATTTCACAGGTGAAAGACAATCGACAACTTTTGAGCACATAAGAGATGTGACTACCATTTGTAGCATACATAATGTAACTCAAGAAGATGTGGCCACCAAGTTATTAGCAACCTCTCTAAAAGGTAAGGCTCTTGAATGGTTTAAAAATTTAGCTGTTGGTTCCATTAATTCATGGAATGCATTACGTAAACATTTTGAGGATAAATCAGACAACTTGTCTTTGGTTGAATAGTTGACAACCATAAAAAGAGGCTCTCAAGAACAAATGATAGATTATAATAGCAGGTTCCTCAAGACATGGAATAGGATTCCAGTCTTTGTAACACCATCAGCTGACCATGCTTTCCTATACTACTTGTAAAGTTTGAATGGTCAAATCTCTATCATGATCTAATCTATGGGTGGTACCTCTTTACCCCAAGCCTTTGACATAGTTGTCAGGGCTGAAAATTGTTTAATCCAAGCAGGCATGATAGCTAGAAGGTGACCCATGCCCATTTTTCCTAGCCTTCAACCCATTGCACCTACACAAGTACCTCCATTTACCCCTATTCCCACCACATTAGCACCCCAAGATAGTACTAGTGGTCAAGAGCTAAGAGCAAGTTTCTCTCAAGAGTTACAAGAGATAAAGAATAGTCAAGAAAGCAGTAAGCAAGAAATGACAAATTTGTTGCAGACCTTGACTAAAGAAGTCACAAATCTAAAGAGGCAAGGTCAAGGTATTAGACCACCCTTTTAGCCACAAGGCCAAGGTCCTAACCAACAATATCAAAATCAAGGATAGTCTTATCAGCAAAATAGGCCACCATTCCAAGGAGGTTATCAAGGATAAAGGCAAGGTTTTAATCAAAGACCATTCAAACCATATAACCCTGCACCTCTCAATTATACAAATCTGGTCAGGGATATGGTCCCTAGTCAAATTAATATGGCTATGGATAATGAATGGTGATTTCCTTGTAATCAGCCTCATAATCAGGCCACATGTTCAAATGGATGGATGAACCAAGCTCTAATGGTTCAAAATGCCTCACAAGCCCAATCAGAGGCTTCATCCAGTGGATCAGTTCCTCAACAAGAATCACAAGAGAATGAGACTACTCTTTTTTATTGGGAGCAGCCATACTTCAATGGAGTCAATGATGAATTTTCTATTGCTACTAATACAAGAGCAAAGAGAAGAGCTCAAGAGATGGAGTGAGCAGACTCTAGTACTAAAGCTACTACATATGCAGAACCAATTTAGCTAGCTACCCCTATAACATTCAAGAAGACTCCTGTCATTACAAGCAAAGAAGGCCAACATTCCAAAGAAGTGGAGCCCATCATGGTGAAAGCACAACAAAGAGTACATATTGTGACACCTTTCAATATTGTAGACAACATGAAGAAGGTGAATGTCACCATGTCTATGTGGGACTCTTTGGCTATTCCGGGGCAATCTAATATTTTGAAGAAGGCCATGACTGAAGTAACAACTCCTCAGCCTACAAAAGAAGCTGCAAAGCTAGTGTTGGTTAACACTGATCAAGAAAAGGAGGCTCCAAGTAGAAACTCAAATACCAATGCCATTCAAGGTAGGAACTCAAATCCACCTCCCTTTTATGTATCTTTAATTATTGAAAAATCTCTAGTACATAATTGTATGGTAGATAGTGGAGCTACTAGCACTGTAATGCCCAAGAAAGTGGCTAACCAACTAGGACTAAAATATGAACCCTTTCAAAAGAAGGTTACACAACTTGATGGGTCCTCAGTCAATACTATAGGTGTGGCCAAGGATACCAATCTGATCCTACATGCTAGTCCTAATTTCTCCATCCTCCTTGATATATACATCATAGATCTCCTTGCTTTATATGTCATATGTTTGTCAAGGGAGTTTGCAGCCAAGATAGGAGGCTATCTTTCTTCTGATTGGTCCCACATGCTATTTCATACAAGGTATGGGACAAAAGTCACCATCAAGTCAGAACCATTGGCAGTCCACCATATAGAGCCATATGTGTCCAATACCATCAATGTAAACTGCTCTATATTTGATGATAGTGACTTCCAAACCATTGGAGAAGTAGAAACTAAGATAGAGAATATCCTTGATATTTTACTAGATGAAAGAGCTTCAGAAACTCAAGAAAATCTTATTTGGGAAGTTATTTAATAAAAGAAAGTGGATCCATAGAGCTAAGCCTACTCAAAGAAGACACCGAATCAGAGGATTAGAAAAATCAGGTTTGGGAGCTATGTTTTGATGGAGCTAGAAGTAGACATGGTTCTGGTGGTGGTGCTATGTTAGTGTGCCCAAAAGGAGAAAGGTACTACACAACTTTCAGATTTAGTTTCTCCTGCACTAGCAACACTACAGAATATGAAAGCCTAGTGAATGGACTGGAGTGGGCTAGAAAAAGAGGGCTTAAAGCCTTGAAATTTTATGGTGACAGTGAGTTAGTTGTCAGCCAAGTAAGGGGGATAAGTGCAACCAAGA
Organism: Chamaecyparis obtusa; assembly: GCA_027943335.1. NCBI lineage: Eukaryota > Viridiplantae > Streptophyta > Pinopsida > Cupressales > Cupressaceae > Chamaecyparis > Chamaecyparis obtusa. Next base: position 12,359 of record BSBK01002959.1, on the reverse strand, counting down.
ATGACACCTTGAAACCATACAAACATAGAGTTTGGGATGCAATTGAAGACTTTTGTGCTTTAAATATTGTTGCTATCCCTAGGAAGTTAAATCAAAATGCAGATAGATTAGCTGCTATTGGATCTCAGTATGATATTCCCAATAGCATTTCAAAAGAAATAGATCAACAACATATTAAAGTGATTGTCAGACCCTCTATTCCTGATAATGATGTCAATTGGCAAGTGCTTGACAATGATGAGCAAATTCTATAGTTCTTGTTTGAAGAAGATATTTTCTCAAAGCATAATCAAAATAGATTATCACAGAACTATGGTGATCAAGTGATACAACTTAGGTCTAATAAGATGCCTAAAGGTCTTGTCACCTTAGAGACTATCTTCAACAAGGATGATCAAGTTAAGAAGAATAAAGCTAGCCTAGTAGTTCAACAAGAACATTGTGTTGAATTAGAGTTGGAGCTAGGTAAGAGCTTGCAATTTGGAAAGATAAACACTGAATTGGAAAAGAAAGCTTACACTCAGTTATTCAAAGAATTTAGTGATGTATTTTCATGGTAATCCATTCAGTGAATTAACTAAGTAACTAAATTCACTAAATAATATATATATAGAAGATGAAATTAGTTCACAAACTTAGGTCTGGGAGATCACAACTCACTAAATAGGCTTGCATAAATATTTCATAGAAGGGTCTACAATGGAAAGGAACTATTCAGGGAAAGAGAGAAACTTTCACAAACAATAGCACTCTTAGAGTTTAGACACAATCTATAACCTGCAAACAAACATTCACCTCTACAACTAGGTATAGGAATGAGACAAGATTGTCAAGGGGTTGAAGTATACCCACAAAAGCATTCAAATCAAATCATTCACAAGGATACACATAAATTATAGAAAGAAAGAAGGATCAGGAACCAGAAGACATCACTAAAAACATACATATACTGAATTCATTAAGAGATAACTCACACAAGAAGGGATAGGGACAAAAGAATGTCACAAAATACCTTGCAATATCTAAATAATCAATCAGAATTTACAACTGTAGAAGCTTGAGGACAAGGAAAATGTCATAGATGACTTTTAAGAAAGGTGAAATTTTTCTTACAATTGTCCAACTCTAAGCTCTAAAAGCTCCAAAAATTAATATATACATCTCCCATTTTGCACACAGGCAGGAGCAAAAATATCTAATTAGGGTTACACAAATTTTTTGTTGGAAATATTCAAGAATTAACCAAGTTACTAAGAGGGGAGGGGTGAATTACTAACTTCAATTTTTTTTCAATATCAGATGTATTAACATATAGTTCACTTTATCCTTTTTCATATAGAAAGCATGAAACATAAAAGCATTCACAACAATGACACATAGATTTGGTTACCCAGAAACCTTCCAAAAGAAAGTAAAACTGGGGTGGGGATAAAACCCACAAAGCTTTAATACTGTAGTGTAAAGTTGGCCGGTTAAGGCTTACATTGATCACTTCTGATGATCTGCCCTGCTAGGAGCAATAAGGACTGCTAGGTCCACCTTGTTAGAGGTTTTACAAACATACAATGAAGTATGCACTCGGTTAAGAGATTTTCCAAAGACTGTTAAGTCTACCCGGTTAAAGGATTTCAAGATGATTCACCTGTTAGGATGAAACAATAGATCTCTTACTTTGCAACTAGATTGTTGAATGAGATTCACTGATGTAATGATCACCTTCTATGATGAATTTGTCTCTGCTGCTCCTTATGTATAGTAGCCCTTTGTAATTCACTGGTTTCTGCCTTTCTATCTCTTCTTTTTATTCCACATTCATACTACTTGGTATTTGTACAACATTGTTTATATACAAGTCTAAAAAATTAATTACAATTACAAAGTTGGCTTAGCAAATAAACATAAGTGCTACTAAGTTGGCCCAAGTATGGTTACACGGTTCCTGCAAACTAACTCGGTGACTTTCTGATACTCGGCGTCCACTGCATTACTCGGCATCGTCATGCACTCGGTAGAAGTGAAGGCTCGGTTCATACTAACCACTCAGTAATTTTTGAACTCGGTAAATACTTGTGACTCGATAGACATAATGTCACTCGGTTTACACTGTCCTGCTCTGTTTGCACTGTCCTACTCGGTTTGCACTGTTCTGCTCGGTTTGCACTGTCCTACTCGGTTTGCACTGTTCTGCTCAGTTTGCACTGTTCTGCTTGGTTTGCACTTAGGATGCAAATAAGTGTTGTCACTAGTGGCAATCCTGCTTAATGCCAACAATCTCCCCCTTTGGCATTAGTGACAAAAACACTTATTGCCCAAAACTTATATACATGAACCATGCTGAGATTTATTTTGATTTTTCAAAATTTGTCTTTGTCATAGGGCTTTATAAATTATCTCCCCCTTTCAATGTACTAACTTTTTCTTCTATACATATCTCCCCCTTTTTGATGATAATGCCAAAGGTGTATATACAAGTGTTTTACAAGGAGAATCCAAAATTTGATAGAAAAATAGAATGTACCTTCATTATCAGTGCCAGAGTTCTGTCCCAATTTTCTTGCAGAATCTTGCATGTTTGGATTGCAATTTGGACTTCTACATAGAGTGCAATCATGTGATCTACTATTGAGAACTGATTGTCATGAATTAATGTTTTGGAATGTTCAATGTGCTTGTACATTCTATTCATGATGGGAAGGATCATGTTCTGAATGTCTAGTAGTGTGGACTGGATCCTTGTGTCTTCTTTCAGTAGTTCTGACTGCATATTTGATAGGAATGAGATTTTCATGTGATGAGAAGAGTTTGAACTTGGTTCAAGTTGTAGCTTCTGTATGCTAATCTTTAAATCCTCATCAATTTTATTCATTTTATCCTTGACATCCTTGGTGAACTCAGCAACATTGCATAGTTTGGCCAAAAGAGAGGTAACATTCGAATAGGAAGATTCGATGTTTGTCAAAACTGAAGATAATTCTACTTGATTAATAGCTATGTGCTAAGCAATGTGCTCAAGCACTTTATTGTTGAATTTCTTCTCAGCTTTTTCAACTAACTTGTCTATCCCAGAAGAATCCTCATTGTACTTATTTACCGCTTCTGCTAATTGTAACAAAACATGTTGAGAGGAGTCTACTTTAATACCTAATGCTTCTGAAAAAATGTCCTTAGCATCCTTAATGATTTTATATTCCTTGTCTCTCTCCTCTTTAAGCTTCTTTTGCTTTGCTTTCCTTTGGAGGAGTTCACCTATATTTTGCATTTGATCCACTGATAGATTTGCAAAATTCAATGTTGGAATCTCTATTTCCTCATCTAGGTCTATATCCTCTAATATATTCTTGCCCAAAAATCTTATACTCAGTTGAGCCTTAGGCTTATCTATTATGGTACTTAATGCCTTAGTAGTAGTGATGGTAGACATAGTAGGACTAGCTATAAAGAATGGTATACTGTCTACTAGAGAACTTAAAACTGAAGTATTTACACTTGTAGAATCAAAAACTGAAATACTTACTGCTGGAAAAATTGATGAAATAGGAGACTGCAACTCGGTAGAAGAAATGGTAGTTACTTCTGTTGTTGCTATAGGTGATTGGACAAATGTTGAAGTTGTCACAACCATGCTTGAAGATGTCTTTGGGCTAGATGTAGCAACTTTTGCTGGAGAGGTAGGAAGTGATGCAATGACTTCTGCCACTATCCTCACAGTATCATCTACCTCAGTGGCTTCTTCCTGTTCATCACTGTCATCTTCAATGTCTTTTATTATAACTAATTCAGTACTCGGTTGGTGAAGATGGTATATGTTCTTCCATGTGGTATTTACACTCTTCATAACCGATTCAATATAGTTAATCAAAATTAAACAAGTATTGAACTTCAGTGTCATCTTATTTTCATTCTCCTTCAATGCCTTCTTTATTTCATCATTTTTCAAGCTTGGCATTAACTGTTTTAGGGTTTGATCAAATATGTCTTTTACAGTTTTCCTTGCATTGGCCCATCTCATTTTTATTTGATCTAATAAAGCTCCTGGAATCTGTTGGGCTATTTCATCTGGAGAGTATTTCCACTGTCCCATCTTTTCAATGACAGCATCTTCAATCTCCTTTTGTTCTGTTTTCGATCTTGTTTCATATTTTAAAGATTTTATACTACTTACTCCAAATCCTTCTCTCAAAAGTTTGATCTTCTCTTAAAGGGTTAGAGGAGGCTTTTTGAATATTATATCTTTGTCCTTTTTGTCTTCCTTACCCTTTGCACTTCTCCTTGTAAATACGACAGTGGGAGGCTTAGGTACCTTGGTGATGAATACCTTTCCTTTCTTCTTTGTAGGTTTTGGTTCCTCTATTTTCTCATCCTTTTTCTCTTCTTCTTCAATGTCTTCTCCTCTGTCCTCGGTTAGCATTTGCATTTTGGCTATCCTCTTTTTTCCTTTATTTACTGCCTATCAAAGCTTTATACTTAATTCAATTCTCACTTTTTCTTCTTCATATGTCCCAAAATATGGAGCTTTGGGATCAACAGGCTGATTAAGGAGGGCTTCAATGATATTCTTTGTTTCATCAATGTTTACCTCATAAGGAAGAGGTTTCACATGTACAATCCTCGGTTTAGCTGCTTGAATGTATACTTTGTCATAGTCCACCATGAAACAAATATCATCCTTATAATCCTCCACCAACTTCAGTGGAATCCAAAATCTATCATTCATTTTCTCCTTGAAAGACTCAAAATAACTATCCATGATGTTCTCAAAATTTTCACCCATTTTTGAAATATATTCATTTATCTCATAAAGAATTGGCACATCCTTTCTCCATACTACTTTTCCTTTGGAAGGGAAGAATTTCTGAACATAGAAAAATAAACAGACTAGTAGAGATCCAAACTTACATGGATTGTTTTTGGAAGTTTGAATGTTTTCCATGTTCTTGTTAAACTATTTTAACAAAAAATCTGCAAGGTCAAATGATAAATTATTCTTTACCACTTTGTATGCTAGGTCTATGGCTTCACAGGGAACACTATTATGTTGACTTGAACTATATATTTTATGAGCAATGATGTGTGTTCCAAACTTCAGTTCAGCATCAGTAATGCTGCTTACTTTCATGCCTCTACTATCCCACTCAACTAGGGTTTTCTTCTCCAGCTCCGACCGACCTAGGTTTTTGGTAGATTTAACTTTGTTTAACATGGGAAGACCAGTGATTCGGTGAATCATCTTCTTAGTGATCTCTATGGGTTGCTCAAGCCAAATCTTGCCTTCGTGTACATGGCTGAGAATGTATCTAACCCATTTCTCCTGAAAGTTTCAAGGTAAATGTGTAATGTGAACTAATCCCTTATCTTCCAGATGTTTGTGCTCTTTTTTTAGAACACCATTCACACATAGTTCCTCATGCACAATATCTAGCTCTAGGTTTCCCATCTCTTGAATTGCACAATTGAAATGATTGTGAATATTGTTAACAAGTAGTACCTTAGGAGGAATCTGAGATTGAGCTCCGTTCGGGTCTAGGGTTGCTGCAATTGCAGGCACGAGTTTGAAATCTGGTGCTCTCCATTCCCTTTGGATTATCATTTCTATTCCTTTCTTTGCTGAAGCACTGGATGATGCCATGGTAGCTCACAGAGAATTCTTTTTTCAAAAGTATTTGAATCGCTTGATTGCTCTGGAAATTTTCTGCTCTCAAAATGCTAAAGTTCACGGTGAAGAATGAGTTTGATTTCTTGCCTTTTGTTTACAACTCTGTCATTAATGCTTAGTAGAAATTAGGGTATGAATTCCGACAGACTGTCACCCACTATGAATTAATTGCTTGGTAAAGACTTCGCAACTCGGTGAACTTGAGAATTCATATTGCTCCAACCTCACTTGGTAATCATATTAGATAGCTCCTGACCTTGCTCAGTGAAAACTAATACCGACCTTCCTATGATCTTATTACATCTTGTATGCCGATTTAGATCTTTCTTTTAATTCAGTTCTAGAACTGCTTGAAATTTGTCTATGAGAATACAGTTCCAGTGCTTTCTTGGGAATTTAGTTTGAGTCGGTAGAGCCACCCATTCCATTACTTGGACTGGTTTGCTCGGTAGATTTAGGAATCCATTATTGTCTCATCTGTTTCCTGATCTTAGTTGCTTCATTCTTCTTTCCATCTTCAACTTCACTAGCATTCATGCAATTTTTGGCTATATGACCGAGTTTAGTGCATTTGAGACATCTTATGGTAGTATCTCTTTTCCTTAGATGATGTTTTATGCAATTCATGCCAATGTATCCATATTCTCCACAGTAATGACATCTACACCAAGTGTTGTAATCCCATCCAAACATTGCTTTCATAATTTGTTCTACTGGATTGAATGTTTTGGATCTGCACTCGGATGCCTTGTGACCTTGTTTGTTGCATTTGTGACAATTACCTTTGAATCTTGGTTTTTCCCTACATTCATTTGCTTTGTGACCATGCTGATTGCAGTTGTAGCATTTTCCATTGAATTCTACTTTTTCATTGCTCCAACATTTATTTGAAGTATGTCCTATTTTGCCACAATGATTACAAGTAGGTTTCTGATTCCTTTGAGTACCTTGCTTAGAAGATTCACCTTCTCCTTTGTATCCAAGTCCTGCTTTTCCTTTTTGCCTATGAAGATTTTGATCATGCAGCTGATTTAAGTCTTCTTGGCTCTTCAGCATTCTTTCATTGATTTGTTTTTCGGTGTTTAGGTCATCCACCAATCTTAGATTGATTTTCTTTTCAGATCTTAGTTCTTCTCTTGTGCTTTCTATTTCTGATCTTAGAGTCAGAATTTCCTCATTTGTATGGGAGATCTGATCAATTAGGTTTTCTAGCTGAAGGGTTTTATTTTGGACTTCATTGTTCCTTCCATCTAATTCATCTTTCAACTTGTTTCTTTGTTTTAAGATCTCACAAAATCTTGTTCAGTGTAGTTCTTGTTCTCTTTTTAATTTTCTCACTTCTTCCTGCAGAGACCCATTTTTTTCTAGGAGTTCTTTGATGGCATTGTTTGCTTCATCTGAGCTATTTGAGGGAAAAAGATCTTCAATCTTTTCTTCAATGTAATTATGATCATTCATCTGATTTGCAAGTTCCTTCCTTCTTCTTAGGGATTGGGAAAGATGTTCTTTTGCTTCTTTAAGTTTAGCTATGGCCATTTCCAGATCAAGCTTTTCATTTTCAATCACCTTGTTCAGTTTGAATACCTCCATTGTCCTGGATCTTTGCTCAAGCTAGTTAAGCTTTATCTTGAGAACCAATACAACTCTGATACCAATTGTTGGAAATATTCAAGAATTAACCAAGTTATTGAGAGGGGAGGGGTGAATCAGTAACTTCAAATTTTTTTCAATATCAGATGTATTAACATATAGTTCACTTTATCCTTTTGCATATAGAAAGCATGAAACATAAAAGCATTCACAACAATGACACATAGATTTGGTTACCTAGAAACCTTCCAAAAGAAAGTAAAACTGGGGTGGGGATAAAACCCACAAAGCTTTAATACTGCAGTGTAAAGTTGGCCGGTTAAGGCTTACATTGATCACTTCTGATGATCTGCCCTGCTAGGAGCAATAAGGACTGCTAGGTCCACCTTGTTAGAGGTTTTACAAACATACAATGAAGTATGCACTCAGTTAAGAGATTTTACAAAGACTATTAAGTCTACCCGGTTAAAGGATTTCAAGCTGATTCACCTGTTAGGATGAAACAGTAGATCTCTTACTTTGCAACTAGATTGCTGAATGAGATTCGCTAATGTACTGATCACCTTCTGTGATGAATTTGTCTCTGTTGCTCCTTATGTATAGTAGCCCTTTGTAATTCACTAGTTTCTACCTTTTTATCTCTTCTTTTTATTCCACATTCATACTACTTGGTATTTGTACAACATTGTTTATATACAAGTCTAAAAAATTAATTACAATTACAAAGTCAGCTTAACAAATAAACATAAGTGCTACTAAGTCGGCCCAAGTATGGTTACACGGTTCCTGCAAACTAACTCGGTGACTTTCTGATACTCGACATCCACTACATTACTCGACATCATCATGCACTCGGTAGAAGTGAAGGCTCGGTTCATACTAACCACTCGGTAAGTTTCAAACTCGGTAAATACTTGTGACTTGGTAGACATAATGTCACTCGGTTTACACTGTCCTGCTCGGTTTGCACTGTCCTGCTTGGTTTGCACTGTTCTGCTTGGTTTGCACTGTCCTACTTGGTTTGCACTGTTCTACTTAGTTTACAATGTTCTACTCGGTTTTCACTCAAGATGCAAATAAGTGTTGTCACTAGTGGCAATCCTGCTTAATGCCAACAATTTTTATGCAACAATAAAACCCTAATTCTATCAAATTCAGCCATAAATGCGTCTTGAAATATCTCAGCCAGTTAGATATGTGTGTTTGTGTGTTGATCTTATGTTTACATCTACAAATTTTCCAACTGCCATGATCCATCTACTTCCCTACAACTCGGTCTTGCCATAACTATTCAAATCTGATATTTTAGATATTTGAATTTAAATATATATAATGGTCACAGGTGGTGCCAAGCTTTATATATCGACAAACCAACATTCAAAATTCAATCTCACTTTAAAATGTGATCATTAGATCTTCCTTTTTACCCAAGCTCGGCATTTGATTGTAAACTTAAGTCAGCATTTACCTCAGGCTCCTTTTTCTTTCAGTCGCCGAGTCGTTAAATGTTTTAAGCTAAGCCTGGTTAAGTCTGGCGAACATGAGATAAACCCTTTAGTTGCTGATTCACGGAATACCTTTTAACCCTAGGCCCATTTTGCCACATGTCAGGCTTTTATTTGTTCTGAAAGCCTCATCAGCAAACACCTTGGCTACCTTCTGACATCGGACCCACTGAGAACTAGATTCCCATCGAAAGGTAGGTGCATGATCTCATAGCCCTCGAATATTCCTTCCGATCATGCACAAGTTGTTGATCTCCTTAAAAACTGCCACCTCACTAAAAAATTCTCAGACCCACTGCAAATCTTCATCATCACTTGGCAACCAATCACATGCAAGCACATCAGCAATACGCAACACTGGTAGAACCTGATAGAACCTGAACACTGGAAGATCCAATGGTGGGCGTATAATCACAAAGGCTCAAAAGATTCATTCCGATCATGCACCAACCATAGATCCTCACTCTACTGACATCTTTGTAGATCCTCTGATAATGGTCCCACTGACACATTCCAGTCATCACCCCATCAACTAATCAAATACAAGCACGTTAGAACATGAGGACCCACTGGACAAAGTCCTGACAACAAAGAAGAATCGACGGTCGGTGCATAATCTCATGTGTCAGAAAACCTCCATGAGATCATGCACCAACCATTGGATCAAGAAGGAAGATAGCTCATTGGGCCACTCTAACAAGCCTCCAAATCACCACCTTTGACCAATCAGGAACAAACACATCAGATGACTTTAACAGTGGACCCACTGACGGAAGCACTTAACTTTGAAAAGATTTAGCAACTATGCAACCAAAGGATTTCATCGAGTCACTTAATGAAATACTTAACCTTGGTTAAGTCTGAAGAATACGTGAACAAAAGGGTTCGCGAGGTCACTGAATAGAAATCTAACCCAGAGTTACATTGAGTGATTATCTGACTGAAGTCTTAGTCACTGGATCGCTGAATAGAAAGAGGAATATACCACCGATTGGGAGATAAAAGCCTTCATGTAGTCGAGGAATGAAGCAAATATTCCACCAGGGATCAGGAGAACTCATGACTGAAAGGAAGGAATAAAGCGCATATGGGAAATGGTATTTTTAAGTGGCCCAAAAAGGTAACTACAAAATAGAATATGGCCTAGGGTTTTTGGTCTCAAATAGCTAGATTTTCAAATTTTAGACCTGTAGACTAGGGAGTTAAAACAATTGCAGAGACCAGAGGGCAAGGCAGAAAACCATGAAACTTTCAGAGGTTCTTGCAGGGCAACAAATGCAGACCTTGGGATAGAACCTAGCCAAATTTGCATGGAGTAGGAAAATTTGGGTAACATTTTGGTGATTTCTGCTGGATGTCAGCCTACTAGACATGGAAACTAGTGGCCTCAAGATGATCCATTAGGCATGGGGTCATCACTAAACACAAAACCTATTGACAAGAGACAAAACTGGAACTAGAGGGACAAACTTGTGCATAGACACTTCTTGGAAAGCAGGAAAACTAACCTAGAAAATAAGGAAAGAAAGTAGAAAAACATATTTACAGAGATTTACAAGGAGGGATTAACCTCAAAGCAGGGCTTCAAGTGGAATCCATTCACTGATATATATATATTATATATATGTGTGTGTGTGTGTGTGTGTGTGTGTGTGTGTGTGTGTGTGTGTGTGTGTGTGTGCATATGTATATATGTATATATGTATATATATATATATATATGTGTGTGTACATACATACATACATACATACATACATACATACATACATACATATATATATATATATATATATATATATATATATATATATATATATAATATATATATATATATATATATATATATCTACATACATACATACATACATACATGTTGGAAATATTCAGGAATTAACTGAGTTACTGAAAGGGGAGGGGTGAATCAGTAACTCCAATTTTTCTTACAATTTAACATGTGATTTACTTTTAACCTTTGCATACAGAAAGCATGAAACTTAAATGCATTCACAATAATGACACATAGATTTGGTTACCTAGAAACCTTCCAAAAAGAAAGTAAAACTGGGGTGGGGATGAAACCCACAAAGCTTTAATACTGCAGAATAAAGTTGGCCAGTTAAGGCTTACAATTTGATCACTTCTGATGATCTGCCCTGTTAGGAGTAATAAGGATTGCTAAATCCACCCTGTTAAAGGATTTACAAAACATACAATGAAGTATGCACTCGGTAAAGAGATTTTACAAAAGACTGTTAAGTCTACCCCGGTTAAAGGATTTAGTACTGATTCACCTGTTAGGATGAAACAGTAGATCTCTGGCTTTGCAACTGGATTGCTGATTGAGATTCGCTGATGTACTGATCACCTTCTGTGATGAATTTGTCTTTGTTGTTCCTTATACTGCTGAAGCCCTTTGTAATTCACTTATCTCTGCCTATCTTTCTTTTTCACATATATGCTTCTTTTTTCCTTGTTTTTGACATTTTTACAACATTGTTTATATACAAGTCTTAAACAATTAATTTTCAATTACAATTACAAAGTCGGCTTGAAAAATAAACATAAGTGCTACTAAGTCAGCCCAAGTATGGTTACATGGTTCCTGCAAACTAACTCGGTGACTTTCTGATACTCGGTGTCCACTGCATTACTCGGCATCGTCATGCACTCGGTAGAAGTGAAGGCACGGTTCATACTGATCACCTCGGTAGGTTTTGAACTCGGTAAATATTAGTGACTTGGTAGACATGATGTTACTCGATTTACACTGACCTGTTCGGTTTGTACTAACTTGCTCGGTTTGCACTGTCTGCTCGGTTTGCACTGTCCTGCTCGGTTTGCACCCAAAATGAAAATAAGTGTTGTCACTAATGGCAATTCTGTTTAATGCCAACAATCTCCCCTTTGGCATTAGTGATAAAAACACTTATTGGCCAAAACTTATATACATGAATCATGCTGAGTTTTATTTTGATTTTTCAAAATTTGTCTTTGTTATAGAGCTTTATACATTGTCTCCCCCCTTTCAATGTGCTAACTGTTTCTATACAAATCTTCTTCTATACATATATCTCCCTCTATACATATCTCCCCCTTTTTGAAGATAATGCCAAAGGTGTATATACAAGTTATTTACAGAGAGAATCCAAAATTTGATAGAAAATCAGAATGTACCTTCATTATTAGTGCCAAGGTTCTGTCCCAACTTTCTTGCAGAATCTTACATGTTTGGATTGCAATTTGGACTTCTGCAGAGAGTTCAATCATGTGATCTGCTATAGAGAACTGATTGTCATGAATCAATGTTTTGGAATGTTCAATGTGCTTATACATTGTATTCATGATGGGAAAGGATCATGTGTTAGATGTCTAGCAGTGTGAACCGGATCCTTGTGTCTTCTTTCAGTAGATCAGACTGCATGTTTGATAGGTGTGAGATTTCATGTGATGAGCAGAGCTTGAACTTGGTTCAAGTTACAGCTTCTGTATGCTGATCTTCATATCCTCATCCATTTTATTCATTTTATCCTTAACATCCTTTGTGAACTCGGTAATGTTGCACAATCTGGCCAAAAGAGAGGTAGCATTCGAATAGATAGATTCAGTGTTT
>BSBK01002958.1:265000-324911 GCA_027943335.1 Chamaecyparis obtusa | reverse complement strand
GCAACAACCATGGATGATTTTTGTTGCAAGAATAGACATGTATTTGATTATGTTAATATCAAAACAACATCACTCGCTGCTAAATAAAACTAACAAAGTACAAACCAACACTAATTCAAATCTCAAACTAACTACAATCCTCTACGCTAATATGTAAAAGCACTTATTTTTTTTATCAACCTTAGCTTAAAAGTAGTGCTTGAGGTGAATCTCATTAATGGAGATTGATAACTCCTCTCCTTAAAGGGTGGATAGTTGGAAAGTTTTATGTGGCTTACAAAATATAATGATTTAAATAGTCCAGTTCATATTGCATCAAACTTTGTGTACTTTCTAGGTCTGCTCTTCAATTCATCTCATTTCAAAACAATGTCTCCTTGCTGAAAGATTCTAGGAGATGCATTTTTGTCAAAATTTCTCTTCATTTGAGCTTAATGATGCTCAATTTGTTTCATTTCATCTCTCCTAACCTCATCTAACTCAATCAACCAAGCTAATCTCATTGCCATAGGCTCTTGATCAACCATATCTAATTGATTCACCAAATCTAAGAATGGAAATTCAAATAAAACATGTAGCCTTTCCTCTGTTCAATAAGCCAACATGTAAGGAGACATACTTGTTGACCTATTAGTAGTTATCCTATCAACCCATAGTGTTGATTTTCATTTTTGTTGTGCCAAGTTCTTTGATTTTTGTCCATTATCCTCTTTATTATACGAATCAAATTTTTGTTTGTTGATTTGGCTTGTTTGTTACCTTGTGGGTAATAACTGGATGAGATATTAAAGAAAAATATCATTTTTAATAGCCCATTTCAATATTCTAATTCTTATAAATTCTAATGCATTATCTAAAATGACTGAAACTAGAACAACAAATCTACAAATTAGATCATCATAAAAATTCAAAATAGTGGTTTCATTTGCCTCTTTCAAAGAAACTACTCCTATCCATTTTGGTGAAATAATCAATGGTTGTTAGTACCCACTTATCCAAAATCTCTTGAAGGTGGATTTATGACTCCAATGAAGTCTAAAACCCCACTTAATGAATGGTTGTTCTACCTGAATTGGCTGCATAGGAAGCTATGCAAGTTTCTCTTTTCCTTTAAAAATAAAACATTCTCTTCACTTTCTAACCCTAGCAACAAGCATCCTTAAAAAAGCTTATCCAATAATAGCTACCTTTCATCACCTTGAGGGTTGTATCTCTCGATGCTCAGAGTGGACCTCCAGTTGGCCCTTGATGAAACTCATGCAATATTCTATCTACTTGATAAAATTTAATGCACCTCAACAATACACCATATAAATCTCTTCTAAAAAGGACTCCATCTAATAAAAGAAAAGGAATAGATTGTAGCTTGTAATACCTGCATTTTTTTTCTATCTAATCCTTTAGGAGATTGACCTGTAAGAAATAAATTGGTCGTCATGAACCCAATTAGATTTTGAATTTGGAACAAAAACCTATGACTAAACTTGGAGGGCTAAAATAACCTCCTTTTCCTTATTTTCAATTCTCTCCTCATTTCCTTCCATTTGTTCACACAATCCTTTACCTCTAACCAGCTTGGTTACCTTTATATCAACATCATATTCCATGACTTTAGTTACCTAGCCAACCCTTTTAGTATTCAGATCTTTATTCAACAAGAATTCCTTCATAGAAGGGTGTTGCAACTAGCAAGTTGATCTTATTATTAGACAACATATGTCTAAATTATTTTAAGGTTTTGGGTCATGCTCGCTTTGCGCTTTGCTAGGGTTTTTGCTTTGCATCAAACTTCTGCATACCCTGTCCTTCACACATTCCGCAGTTATTGCAGGAAATAGTATAGTATTTATGGCTCCGGCTACTTCTCAACAAGTAGTTGATGCTGGTGCTGGTGTGGTTTTTGGATAGAAATGGCACCGCTAAGCAAACCTCCCTACAAATTTATTCCTGAAGTGTTTCACGAGGTATGGATTAGCCTGATATTGTTCTACCCATTAATGAGTTTAATGATGCTTGCACTTGGCTTGAAACACATACCCTTATTGGCCTATTTTCTGGGTTGCAACCCTCCTAAACATGTTATCAGGGATTGGGTTGCGAAATCTTGGAACCCTCATGGAATTCACCTGATGAATCGATTCTATGTCGATCGAGCTCCGACATATGACCCCGCAAAGATCACTGATTTCATGCTTAAGGGACCTTGAGGGACACTTTAGCACAGAGTTAGTTGGCGGGGATTGAATCATTATGGGTGCCAAACGAGGTTGCCACTAGCGTTTACCCATCCATTTGAAGCTATTGGAACTGATTGTTTGATGCTACGACCGACGGTTGAAAGATACGCAACGTTGACCGTTTCAGCTGAGGAACACTTTGAGTTCTGACACCGACCGAGAATGTGTTGCCAAATTTAAAATAAGTTGAATCTTTGAAATTTGAGATAGGCTTTTGTTGGCCTCGGCAACATGGTCCTGTAGCACCTGATGAATCAATTCTACATCGCACGAGCTCCAGGATATGACCCTGCAAAGATTGCTGATTTCATGCTTAAGGGGACCTTGAGGGACACTTCAGCACGGGAGTCGTCGGTGGGGATCAAATCATTGTGGGTGCCATACAAGGTTGCCAACTAGTGTTTACCCAGCCATTCGGAGCTATTGGAACTGATTGTTTGATGCTACGATCGACGGTTGGAAAGATATGCAACATTGACCGTTTTAGCTGAGGAACACTTTGAGTTCTGACACTGACCGAGAATGTGTTGCCGAATTTAAAATAAGTTGAATCTCTAAAAACTGAGAGAGGATTTTGTAGGCCCTGGCAACACGGTCTCGTAGCATCTGACGAATCAATTCTACGTCACATGAACTCCCAGCTATGACCCTACAAAGATCGCTGATTTCATGCTTAAGGGACCTTGAGGACACTTCAGCACAGAGTCGTCGGCGGGGTTTGAATGATTGTGCATGGTGAATGAGGTTGCCACTAGCAATTTACTAGCCATTCAGAGCTATTGGAACTGACCATTCGATGCTACCGATCGACAGTTGGAAAGATACGCAACATTGACTGTTTCAGCTGAGGAACACTTTGAGTTCTGACACCGATCGAGAATGTGTTGCCGAATTTAAAATAAGTTGAATCTCTAAAAATTGAAGAGAGGATTTTGTAGGCCCTGGCAACACGGTCTCATAGCACCTAACAAATCAATTCTACATTGCACGAGCTCCAAGATATGACCCCGCAAATATCACTGATTTCATGCTTAAGGGACCTTGAGGGACACTTCAGCACGGAGTCATCGACGGGGTTCAAATGACTGTGCGTGGTGAATGAGGTTGCCACTAGAATTTACCCAGCCATTTGGAGCTATTGGAACTAATGGTTTGATTGCTACGACTGATGGTTTGAAAGATACGCAACAATGACCATTTCAGCTGAGGAACACTTTGAGTTCTGACACTGACCGAGAATGTGTTGCCAAATTTAAAATAAGTTGAATCTTTGAAATTTGAGATAGGCTTTTGTAGGCCTCGACAACACGGTCTCGTAGCACTTGATGAATTGATTTCTACGTCACACGAGCTCCAACATATGACCCCGAAAGATCACTGATTTCATGCTTAAGGGACCTTGAGGGACACTTCAGCACGGAGTCATCGGTGGGGATCGAATCATTGTGGGTGCCAAATGAGGTTGCCACTAGCATTTACCCAGTCATTTAGAGCTATTGGAATTGATTGTTTGATGCTACGATTGATGGTTGGAAAGATACGCAATGTTGACCATTTCAGTTGAGGAACACTTTGAGTTCTGACAACCGACCGAGAATGTGTTGCCGAATTTAAAAATAAGTTGAATCTCTAAAAATTGAGACAGGCTTTTGTAGGCCCCGGCAACACGATCTTGTAGCACTTGATGAATTGATTCTACGTTTCAATGAGCTCTGAGATATGACCCCACAAAGATCACTGATTTCATGCTTAAGGGACCTTGAGGGACACTTCAGCACGGAGTTGTCGGCGGGGTTCAAACGACTATGCGTGGTGAACAAGGTTGCCACTAGTGTTTACCTTGCCATTCGGAGCTATTGGAATTGATGGTTCAATGCTACGACTGATGGTTGGAAAGATACGCAATGTTGACCATTTCAGCTGAGGAACACTTTGAGTTCTGACACCGACCGACGAGAATGTGTCGCATGAATTTAAAATAAGTTGAATCTCTAAAAAATAAGACAAGATTTTGTAGGCCCCGGCAACATGGTCCCGTAGCACTTGACGAATCAATTCTACATTGTACGAGCTCTGAGATATGACCCCACAAATATCGCTGGTTCATGCTTAAGGGACCTTGAGGGACACTTCAGCACGGAGTCATTGGCGGGGTTCAAATGACTGTGTGTGGTGAACGAGGTTGTCACTAGCATTTACCCGGCCAATTTGGAGCTGTTGGAACTGACGGTTCAATGCTACGACCGATGGTTGGAAAGATACGCAATGTTGACCGTTTCAGCTGAGGAACACTTTGAGTTCTGACACTGACTGAGAATGTGTTGCCAAATTTAAAATAAGTTGAATCTCTAAAAATTGAGATAGGCTTTTATAGGCCCTGATAACACATTCCTGTATGTGCCTGATGAATTGATTCTATGTCGATCGAGCTCCGAGATATGACTCCGCAAAGATGACTGATTTCATGCTTAAGGGACCTTGAGGGGACACTTCAGCACAGAGTCATCGGCGGGGATCGAATGACTGTGGGTGCCGAACGAGGTTTCCACTAGCGTTTAATCAGCCATTCAAAGCTATTGGAATTTGACGGTTCGAGGCTATGTCCGATGGTTGGAAAGATACGCAACGTTGGGTCATTTCAGCTGAGGAACACTTTGAGTTCTGACACCGACCGAGAATGTGTTGCTGAATTTAAACAAAATTGAATCTCAAAAAATTGAGACAGGCTTTTGTAGGCCCCGACAATATGGTCTTGTATCAATTGATGGATCCATGCTACCTTGCATGAGCTTTGAGATATGACCTGACAAAGATTGCGATTTCATGCTTAAGGGACCTTGAGGGACACTTCAACACAGAATCATCGGCGGGGTTGGAACGACTGTGCATGGCATGTACTTGCATGAGGACATTATATATTACAAAAATCTTGCACAAAAGTAGCTGGCAAGTTGCTCAAAAAGTAGTAACTAATAGCAAGTGGGATAATGCAGATGCTTTAATAAACCACTATCTTCTTTACTCGAGCAACATCTGGTTCATCTACTCAACTGGGGCATGTTTGGGAACAGATAGTCTCCATTTAAACTCAAGTCTCTGGAAGTAGTTATATTTATCAGTGCAGGAGATACACCCATTGTATCTGCAATAACTTCATGCTCACTGGAATTTCCGTTACTCTTCAATTGGGATACTCTTTCCAAAATTGCATCTACCCTTTTACCAATTAATGGGTCTATTTGTGGACCTCGAAGGAGTTGGTCACCTAAACAAGAACCTTGAGATGAAGCAGGAACTTCTCTATGAAAGAGATCAGTACCTTGAGAAGCTCTCCACTTGTTAGCTGAATTAAAACCTTGGACAATAGATGGCTACACCCTTTGTTGTAAAATGGAGGAGTGAGACTGCCTTGCCAAAGGTGGCAATGAACTTACCTTTCAATGATAATGCCCGAGTCCTGTAAATGCAAGGCAATTGACAGATAGTCATTTCTAATAGAAATATTTGTGGTGCTAGAATGAAGTGCATGACCAAATTCTTTGCCTACTAATGAACCCAATTTGAGGCTTCATTTCACATTGCTCTGTGGATAATTCCACAACACTTGTTACTTCTTTATCTCAATTTTTGCCTGTCAGTGTACATGTGCATTGAAGAGATTTTGTCACTACTTGAGCTACCAGTTCCAAGAACCCTATACCTCACACTTCCTTTGTAAACCAAGCCTAATTAGGCCAATTAGGTCTGTGTACAAGGTGAGAGTTAGGTGGTGCTGGATTGGAGTTGGAAGACAAGGCTTTGGGATCTTACATAACTTCCAAATGGGTGTCTGAAAATGCTCTGTTTGTGTCAAGATACTCAGTTGTGAAAAGTTAGAATAGAAAATCTATGTTGAGAGGGCTACAAGGAAAAGTGGGTGCAGGTCTAGTTTTCTATGGTATGGTTGTAAAGGGACCAAACCAAGAGTTGGTTTAGCATCCTTAGGTCATATGAGGACTATCTAAATGCTTGGGAGTGGTTAAGAAGTCCACTGGTGAAGAATTCTAGTTAAAGGCTAGATTTAGGACCTAGTGTCCCTAAAGCCCAAAAGGCACCAAAGTTTGATTGAGTTTGTAAACTTTCTAAAGGAGTTTGTTGGAGTAGGAAACCCTTGTTTTGGTTGTGTTACACCATTTAAGGAGTTTGTGAACATCCTTAGGTCATTGTCTTCTTAAGCCAAATCCCCTATCTGTGTCATGGTTCGCACCTTCCAAGTGCACCCAAAGCATGCATAGGGCAGCTCTCCTCCCACTTTCTTGCAACAAAAATCATTGTACCTTCCTTATTTCATGTTATGTTGTCAATATACATTTTATTGGATCCATCCCTAGGGTTAGAAGGTCATACTATGCATGAATCTCATAAATCCATAGTTGGAAACAAGAGGAAATCTAATCTAACATGTTTTGAGGAGATTTGACCAAGTTTATATCTAATCTAACATGTTTTGAGGAGATTTGATCTAAGAACAAATCTTATTTCTATCCCATGATTAGTCACATAAAAATTACATAGTTTTGCATTGGATAAAACACCATAAAAATGCTAAGAAATTATTGTAAACATGTTTCTTTTTTTATTAATATTATGAAACATGTTTACAACTCAGCTCAATAAAGGTGCTGGTAGGAAAGAGCATAAGTGGAGAAAACCTCCAGCATTGCCCCAAAAAATATGCAGTGTTGCATTATCATTACAATTACAAACTTCCCTCTATACACATGGGGTATGTACCATAGAAGCTAACTTTGTCAGAGAAACAAATAGTATAGTTGAACACATATTACAACATTTTAGTACAGCTGGATCTGCCTTAACCTTTAGTGTGTTAAGTATTGCCTCATGCTCTGACTCAGGAACCTTCCAAAGAGTTCTTTTCACTGGCCTACCCCCATATCTGATCAAAGTAACATTCGAAGCAACAACAAGGTTTGAATAATGTATAATCTTCCTATGTGTCTCCCAGTCCTCGAACAAACCACAAATTAGAGTTCTTCATACCATATCATCTAAGCCATGTTCCTATTAAAACAACCACTCCTATAGGGTATTGTAATCCTTCACCGTCTACAACTGCGACATCCAATTTCTTTTTTGCCTCAACACAACAACATAAATAATAATCTATCCCTTCCTCATTGTATTCAAGTGCAATAACTACAAAAACATGACCTGCAACAACGTAGACATATTCAGTACATTAATATCCAAAATAGTTTAGACAAACTATATAAATGGACAATTTACCTGGTTGTACTATATCTGACAAACGGTCAAAGTCAATAGATGTTTCCATGTCCCCTAGTTGCAATGTTGTTGGCGGATGATAGGAGTCAAGTGGGCTTAAAGGTCTTATAGACCATTCATCAACCCATTCCTTTGAGTCGCACTCATCCCAATTCTCCTCAACACAAGATGAACAAAAGCATGCCATATGTCATGTGTATACCATCCATGAACCTACATTACAACTTCTAAAAGAGTGTAGCTCACTTGATCTTGTTACTGTACAACAATCCTCATATGGTGCAATGTTAGTTTTCATCAATCAACCAAAAAAATCTATGAACTATTGATTCACCTTCCTTACCTGGGGCCCATTGTGGCATTACATCAGTTGACAATACATCTTGCATTTGATAAGTTTTCTCCCCCCTCATACTTTAATTCTTCACGTGCTAAAGCTCTTTTTATACATGCTCCCGCACCATCATGCTCTCCCTTTCCATGGCCCGCCTCAGTGAAATTCCACATATATTGAATATCAGTGTTCTTGTGCATCCTACTCAACCAATAAAACATATGAGAATTCCTTGAATTGGGATGTACAATTATCTGACCATATGATGTGTCGACGATATGGTATGCTCCTATTTGCCAAATCGTAAAACAAACTAAAGCAACCATGTACAAACTCTATAGAATGTGAGCAATCATCACTCATATAAAAATGGTACTCCCTCAATATCTTCCTATTTTCCTCCGTACTATCAAGTACATGCAAGTATGCTATATGAACAAATATAGCAAACCTATTGAGAGCTGTAATACTATGATTGTACCTCATTTTGTGGTTGCAAAGTGTAGTTTTCAGCAAAGTCCACAACTAAAACAATTGTATCAATCGGAAAAGTGTCTTTGCATAACTTGAATTTTGTATCCAACCATCATGCTCTATGTGTATGCATTGCATATTCATACACAATTTTCCGAAAAAAATATATCCATGAACTAATACATCAAAATCCTGTCAATTACTAAATCACATCTTTTTGCCTCTTTTCCATCTTTTAGAGAATATGCAATGGTCTTATATTTTCCAAATTCTACTATTTCATTCCCAATTGCATGACTACTTTCCATATGCTGACAAACAGGTAATTCTTGCAAACCACTGCAATGTACACATGTACCATTCAAACATGATAGTTTGTGAAATTGTTGTCCATCCAGTCTATGACATAAAATGGTAGCTATCAATTCCCTTGAAGATCTAGGTGGCTCCTTTATGTTACACTCCTACAAGACATTGTTAGCATGCAAACGTACACATATATGCCAATAGACAGTATAATGGTTAGAAAATTCAATATGTACTCTACAACAACAAGTTGTGCATGTGTGATTTATCTTGACATAAAAAGGTTTAGCCATTTCAAAAAATCTTTGACTAATTTTAATTTGAGGATACGCATCTATAAATTTTGCAAAAAATTGTGTCTAGGTTGAATCCAAAAAATGCTTTGGATGTGGGATCACGCAATCGACTACCCAATCCTCCTCCTTACAACATCTCTTTGATTAGGAGATACTCGTGTATTATTCTTCCAAAAATTTTCAATGAAGGATTTCAAAGCTTTAACAATGTCTTTCTCTTTCCGTGGCAATCTACCGGAAAAAGCCCATAGTTCATTGCTATTTGAATCTTCCACTCTTTCGCACCTTTCCACAGCTCTCATTAGAGACCTACTTATTTTCAATGATTTACTTATCTTTCTAATGAGTCAAGACTTCTTCATTTGATTGCTTACCATTGTTGATGTTATCACATGTCGTGTGACATTACTATCTTTTTGTGCGTGATGTAGAACCCACAGTCTCATATGCATCCATTAGATTCTTTACAATAGCTTTTTCAGTGGAGGTGTCATCTGTTCTTAACCCAAGAATCTTCATGATAGGCCTAAATTTCAAATTTCTCCATCATTTCAATAAACAATTGACATCTTCCTGTGACATTCAAATTCTAAAAAAATATCCTCCAGATTCGGTTAGGTATATCTTTGACAAGTGCGCTTGGGAATCTTGTCAGGCATTGGTTTCAAAATATTAGTGTCAATATCAATCAAATATTTAGGCTTTCTCTGAAAAAATCTAGGAGGTGTTCTCAATTGTTGTGTAGGCTCAACATTGGGAATGTCAACAATGTTAGGGATGAATTGTGTACCTTCAACCAAAGATGATGTGCCTTCAAATTGAGATGTGGAAGATGGACCTTCACCGACTTGAGATGAATATGGTGTTTCTTCAACACGATGCAATGGTGTGATTCCTACAACCTTCGGAAGTTGGAAATGAGGTGCCTTCACAATGATGCAATGATGTGTCTATTCCTTCAGATGTAGCTAATGGTGTGACTTCAACATAATACAATGGTGTGGCTACACTTTGAGGTGTAGAGTGTGTGATGTCTTCAACATTAGATAATTCATGTGCACCTCCAATATTGGATGATGGCATCCGTTCAACTTGCGATCCAATAGATGATATACTCACCCCTTCATAATTGAATTGTCTTATTGCATGCAACTTTCTCATTCGGTTCCTTTGTGTTTCCAATTCCAATTCTCTCCTATTAGGTAATTCTTCTTGTATGGGCTCCAATTGTCATTGTTCACAAAGTTGTCTCATTCTTTCTCTTTTCTTCTCTTTCTCTATTTCATGCTCTTCGGGTGTTTGAATCTTAGGTAAATTTCTTGGCATGATGAATAAGATCTATATATACATTGAAATTCATTAAAATTTACACATTATAAAATATCAATCTAATACAACAATTATGGTTTTTTTAATCAATCTATTATAATAAGTCATAACATAATATAAAAGTATTACAATTTATATATATCAAATTATAATACAACTATAGTCCAATACATGTCTATTTATGCTTTCCACAAGTCCATATAATATGAAATAAAATAAAAAGGATTTATTCACATTTTGGCATGCAAGAACAAACAAAACTTACCTTGAAATATGTCAAATTTGCTAAATAAAGGTTGTTTTTTGCACCACAATGTTGACCTCTTGCAAGAAAAGGTGGTCCAAGTTTATAAAATAGTCTTCTTTTTGACCTCCAACACCATGAAAGCAATATTTATTGTGCAAACTATGTGTTCCAGATAGAATACAGTAAAAGTGGGCCTCCTTCATGGGATTATTGGGTTTTTTTTGCCATTTTTGGGCTTTCTACAAAGGCCATGCACCAAATAGGGCACACGCCCTATTTGGAACACGCCCTTCTTCTAGAAATGCATAAAAGAGAGATAGATGGGGGGAGAAAGGGGGAGAGAGAGAGAGAGAGAGATGATAAAGAGACAAAGAGAGATAGAGGGGTGATTGAGAGACTAAGAGAGAGAGAGAGAGGAGAGTTGTGATAAAAGTTAATGAATAAGGGGTTTTAAGTGGTCCTTAGGGGGTCTCTAATTGGTCGTAGAGGGTCATAAGGAGTTGTAAGGGGTGTGTTAAAGAAGTTCTTAGGACCCCCATGTGAACCCTTAGGTGTCTATAAAGGGTCCTAATTGGTTGTAGAGGGTCATAAGGAGTTGTAAGGGGTGTGAAGTGTTTTCTTAGGACCCCATGTGACCCTTAGGTGTCTGTAAAGGGTCCTAATTGGTCATAGAGGGTCATAGGAGTTGTAAGGGGTGTAAAGTGGGTTCTTAGGACCCCATGTGACCCTTAGGTGTTCATAAAGGGTCCTAATTGGTCATAGAGGGTCATAAGGAGTTGTAAGGGGTGTAAAGTGGTTCTTAGGACCCATGTGACCCTTAGGTGTCCGTAAAGGGTCCTAATTGGTCGTAGAGGGTCATAAGGAGTCATGAGGGGTGTAAAGTGGTTCTTAGGACCCCATGTGACCCTTAGGTTTTTGTAAAGGGTCCTAATTGGTCGTAGAGGGTCATAAGGAGTCGTAAGGGGTGTAAAGTGGTTCTTAGGACCCCATGTGACCCTTAGGTGTCTATAAAGGGTCCTAATTGGTCGTAGTGGGTCATAAGGAGTCGTAAGGGGTGTAAAGTGGTTATTAGGAACCCATGTGACCCTTAGGTGTCTGTAAAGGATCCTAATTGGTTGTAGAGGGTCATAAGGAGTCGTAAGGGGTGTTAAAGTGGTTCTTAGGACCTCATGTGACCCTTAGGTGTCCGTAAAGGGTCCTAATTGGTTGTAGAGGGTCATAAGGAGTTGTAAGGGGTGTAAAGTGGTTCTTAGGACCCCATGTGACCCTTAGGGGTCCGTAAAGGGTCCTAATTGGTCATAGAGGGTCATAAGGAGTTGTAAGGGGTTGTAAAGTGGTTCTTAGGACCCCATGTGACCCTTAGGGGTTCTAAGGGTCATATGGGGTCTTGGGACTCATTGATATGTCCTAGGATATCAAAGAGGTGTTAAGAGATCATAATCAATCATACGACCCTTTATAACCCCATAGCACCGATAGGAATACATCATGTTGTTCTCAAGAGGTCCTAAGGGGTATAAGGAGTCATGAGGGGGTGTAAAGTGGTTCGTAGGACCCCATGCAACCCTTAGGGGCCCTAAGGGTCATATGGGGTTTTGGGACTCATTGATATGTCCTAGAATGTTAAAGAGGTGTTAAGGGATCATAATGAATCATACAAGAGGGAGAGAGGGGGGGGAGTAACAAGGGAGAGAGAGAGAGAGAGAGAGAGGAGAGAGAGAGAGAGAGAGAGAGAGAGAGAGGCAGGGGAGAGGGTTGAGAGAGAAGGTAAGTTCAAAGAGATATAGGGGTGAGATAAGTAGATAGAGGAGAGGGAGAGGGTTAAAGAGAGAAGGTAAGAAAGAGATATAGGGTAAGAAGTAGATAGATAGATAGGGAGAGAGAGAGATGCAAAGGGGGAGAGGTAAGAGAAAAGGTAAGAAAGAGATATAGGGTAAGAGAAATAGATAGATAGATAGAGAGGGGTAATGAGGAGAGGTAGAGGGGGATGGGTTATGAGAAGAATAGAGATAAGGATAGAGAAAGGGGAGATATAGAGATAGTGAGAGGAAGAGGAGGGGTGAGAGAGAGAGGCAGAGGGAAAGGGTTGAGAGAGAAGGTAAGAAAGAGATCTAGGGTAAGAGAAGTAGATAGGAGAGGGATAGAGAGAGAGAGGAAGGAGAGAGGGAGAGAGAGAGAGAGTGAGAGGCAGGGGAGAGGGTTGAGAGAGAAGGAAAGTTCAAAGAGATATAGGGTGAGATAAGTAGATAGAGAAAGGGAGAGGGTTTAAGAGAGAAGGTAAGAAAGAGATCTAGGGTAAGAGAAGTAGATAGAGAGAGAGATAGAGAGAGAGAGAGAGAAGGAGCAAGTGAGAGAGAGAGAGGTAGGGGAGAAGGTTGAGAGAGAAGGTAAGAAAGAGATATAGGGTAAGATAAGTAGATAGATAGAGAGATAGGGTTAAGAGAGAAGAAATATATCTAGGGTAAGAGAAGTAGATAGATAGATAGATAGATAGATAGATAGAGAGAGAGAGAGAGAGAGAGAGAGGAGAGTGAGGAGAGCGAGAGAGAGGAGAGAGGAGAGAGAGAGAGAGAGAGAGAGAGAGAGAGAGAGAGAGAGAGAGATAGAGAGAAGAGAGAGAGAGAGAGAGAGAGAGAGAGAGGTAGGGGGAGAGGGTTGAAAGAGAAGGTAAGAGAGATATAGGGTAAGATAAATATATAGATAGACAAAGAGGGTTAAGAGAGAAGGTAAAAAAGAGTTCTAGGGTAAGCGAAGTGGATAGAGAGAGAGAGAGAGAAAGAGAGAGAGAGAGAGAGAGAGAGACATAAGAGAGAAGGAAAGATATATATATATATATATATATATATATATATATATATATATATATATATATATATATATAAATATATATATATATATATATATATATATATATATATATATATATATATATATATATATATATATATATATATATATATATATATAAGGGACGTAAAGAGAGAGAGAGCTCGAGAAATGCAAAGGGGGAGAGGTGAGAGAGAAGGTAAGAGAAAGATATAGGGTTAGAGAGAAGGGGAGAGAGAGAGAGATATAGGGTTAGAGAGAGATATATAGGGTTAGAGAGAAGGGGAGAGAGAGGAGAGAGAGAGAGATGGGATAAGAGAAGAATAGAGATAAGGATAGAGAGAGATCTAGGGTAACAGAAGTAGATCGATAGATAGAGAGAGGTCAGTTAGAGAGAAGGAGAGAGGGGCAGAAGAGAGAGAGAGAGGTAGGGGAGAGGGTTGAGAGAGAAGGTAAGAAAGAGATCAAGGGTAAGAGAAGTAGATAGAGAGAGAGAAGGAGAGGGGGTAACAAGGGAGAGGTAGATGGAGTTGGGATAAGAGAAGAAATAGAGATAAGGATAGAGAGAGGGGAGATAGAGAGACAGTGAGAGGAAGAGGAGGGGTGAGAGAGAGAAATAGGGGAGAGGGTTGAGAGAGAAGGTAAGAAAGAGATCTAGGGTAAGAGAAGTAGAGAGGGAGAGAGAAGGAGAGAGGGAGAGAGAGAGAGGCAGGAGGAGAGGGTTTCTCAAGAGAAGGTAAGAAAGAGATATAGGGTTAGATAAATAGATAGATAGATAGATAGAGAGAGGGTTAAGAGAGAAGGTAAGAAAGTGGTCTAGGGTAAGAGAAGTAGATAGATAGATCTAGATAGATTAGAGAGAGAGGGTTAGAGAGAAGGCAGGGAAGAGAGAGAGAGGGTTGAGAGAGAAGGTTACAAGAAAGAGATCTCAAGTAAGAGAAGTAGATAGAGAGAGAGAGGGTTAGAGAGAAGGGGAGAGAGAGAGAGGGAGGGAGAGAGAGGTAGGGGAGAGGGTTGAAAGTGATGGTAATAAAGAGATCTAGGTTAAGAGAAGTAGATGGATAGAGAGATAGATAGATAGAGAGAGAGAGAGAGAGAGCAGAGAGAGAGAGAGAGAGAGAGAGAGAGAGAGATGAGAGAGAGAGAGAGAGGAGAGAGAGAGAGAGAGAAGGAGAGAGAGAGAGGAGAGGAGAGAGAGAGAGAGAGAGAGAGAGAGGCAGGGGAGAGGTTGAGAGTGAAGGTAATAAAGAGATCTAGGACCTAAGGGAAGTAGATAGAGAGAGAAGTTTGTGAGACAAGACAAGAAAGAGATAGGATAAGAGAAGTAGAGAGAGAGAGAGAGAGATGAGAGAGAGAGAGAGAGATGAGAGAGGAGAGAGAGAGAGAGAGAGAGAGAGAGAGAGAGAGAGAGAGAGAGATGTGGGAAGATAGAGAGATAGGGAGAGGCAGAGGGAGAGGGATGAGATAGAAGGTAAGAAAGAGAGGGTAAGAATGTGGACAGAGAGAGATAGAGCAAGGGGAGGGAAGATAGAGAGATAGGGAGAGGTAGAGGGAGAGGGATGAATTGAAGGTAAGAAATAGATAACTATGGTAAGAGAAGTACAGAGAGAGAAAGTAGAGTGAGGAAGATAGAGAGATAGGGAAGTGGTAGAGGGATGAGGGATGAAGTGAAGGTAAGAAAGAGAGAGAGAGAGAGAGAGGTGACAGAGAGATTTTGGATGACACACTTTATGGTTCGAGGTGCTTCTAATGTATTAAATGAGGGTTCCTAATGTTTTTTAGATCTTATTATGGCTCTTTAGCACCTATTAAGAACCATAAGAAAATACTGCAATCAATTAATACCTCTCTGGACACACTTTGAGGATCTAATGTGTCCCTAACAGGCCGTAATGTTGTCTACATGAGAGTTGTAACATGTTCTAAGGGACAATAATGGGTTGTAATAAGACCATTTAGAGGCAATTAAAAACCACTATGGAATCATTAGGACACATTAGAATGGGTCCTAATGGTTCTTTAGAGCCTATTTATGCTTGACAAGGGCGCACACCCTATTTGGCGTGCACCCTATTTCAAGCATAGATTCAAATAGGGCACATGCCAAATAGGGCGTGTGCCCTATTTGAAGGCTTGTATTTTACCAAGCCTAAGGCTTGGATTTTCTTTGGAGATCCAACCCAAAGGCTTGGATGTATAAGCCATGAGTTTGACATGAATTTGAAGAAACATTAGAAAAAACCTTCACTTTTTGTGTGTGCTCTCCATCTAGTTTACACGTGATTTGATAACAAAAAAATTAGACAATGTGAGATTATTGGTCTCTGAATTAGCTATCTAAACATATAATTTATTTCCAAAAATGATAATTTTAAGCCTATCAACATTAATTTCCATTGAATGTATGTCAATTTTTTATACAAAAACCAATGTGTAGTATTTTGGGTATAGATTTTGCTTTGTTTGTCAAAATTTGCAAAAACTTAGTTTTTTAGAAACTAGACTCCATTCTACACACTTTAAAAAAAATAAAATTTGATTTTCGACTAATTTTGAATGATTTCTAGGGGGAGCACGCCCAAATTTCATGTGTTTTGGGATGTCCTGAGTTCAAAAAGTCGTAGAAATTCATACATTCATAAAAAAAATTAACAGAAAAATCTAGGGTAAACTACGTGGTCGTTAGCTAACTTCTCACTGAGTGATTAAATAATTTCAAAAAATAAGTTAACATTTAGGGGGAGCACAACAGGCGCTATGTTATTTTTTTCACAAAAAATAGTACCACTTTTTTGTGCTCCCCCTATTTGAAGCCTTAATCTTCACCATTTTTCAAATAAATTAGTAGTTTAGAAACTTGATTCAGAGTACTACAACTCTTTTTGTTGTTGTGTTTTGAAATTTTGAGTTGAACTATCTTCAATTTGTTATTGAAGTTCAGAGTTTGCTGATTTCAGGAAAAAAGTGGCATCTTAAACCCCCCTTTTTGGTACCCCATCTTTGTGCACATACCCTTCTCAACATATATGTTTCACATAGTAATTAGGCCCTATGAAACACTATTTGTGGCATTCTTGAGAGAGTGGGGATTTATTCGCTTGCCTTACATGCAAAGCTCTTCATGACGATAGATCCCCTTGTAGGTAGGGAAGGACTTGTTATCATCTCATTGTCCCACTTGGTTTAGTCTTTAAGATTTGATGGTATGTTCTCTCTTGGTCCCATTTAGAGAGATTGGTAGTCATTATTGTTGGCATACAAACCTTGATGAGGTGATTTTAATTTAGCATGTCAATTAATCTACTTGCTATGTCTAGGTGAGGTGAAGAGGCTAGAGGAGTATGCTCTGTTCCCTTTTGGGCACATCAAAAACTTATAACCCTTGAATCCAAGCTAAGTCCCCATGTGGTCCATATTGTGAGTCCTCCTTGTTACAGAGGGTTAACCATAATCAACACTCCCTTTATTGGGGTAAACCACGTGGATGGAACCTCAAGCAGTATTATCCATTCTTGTCATGGAGAAACAACCACTATATAAATGTCCTTGTGGAAGAAATCTCCACAGGTGTGGTCTCTTGTTGGGCTGTCAGATCTCCTCAGCAACTCTTAATTGATTAAATTTTGGATTGTGTCAAAACCTTGGTGTGCCAAGATTGGATTTTGCCCACTTGAGATTGCAAGAGTTGCAGAGTTGACCATTACTACAAACCATAGTGCAACCAACTTTTTCTTTTCTAGGACTATGTGCGTGACTGAATTTTTTTTTGAGAAAATACACAAGTAAAGTCCTTAGGGAGTAGAATACTACATTCACTATTCTTGTTCATGCACAAGGTTACTTTGTCCCTTGCTCATTTTTTGAAGATAATTTTTTTCTTGAACTCCCTGATTGCTATCTTGCGTGCTTGGTTAATGATAAGAATTTGTTAGTGCATCTAGTCAGTCAATTAAAACAAACAAAAATTGAGTTCTCGAGTCAGAAAAAAAACAAATTTTTATAGCTTGTTGTCAGCACCTATCACATGTCCTTAGAGTGAGCTATCACCCAGTGATGATTCATTGTCGCCTGAAACTGTCACCTTGCTTGATTTTCTATCCTATCATTTCCACTCTTCCTCAGTTGATCTAGGTTAGATCAGGTCACTTACCTGCTATTAGAAGCTTGTTTGCACCTTGGATTCTTGCATTTTGACCTCTTGAACTAGTAATCTTTGATTTGATGAGTGACCTTTCTTGGAGTTGGTGAGCTAGAAATTGTCCTTGTTGAGAAGATAAACCTTTGGATCCTTTGATAACACGCTTGGAGAGTTTTAGTAATCTCTTATCCATTCACTTCCATACAAATTCAAATTCAATCAATATAACTTGGTTAAATCATCCTCTTGATCCATATGTGTTAGGGTATTCACCCATTCAGTGGGCACCTCTATGGCAGTGTTGGTTTACGCCTCTTTCAAGATTCTATCTTATCACCTCTCTTTTGGACAAGTGAGTGCTTTTACTATCATGGTTTCGTACCAATGTTTCTTAGGGTCATCTTATCACCTAGTACCTTTTCTTTCCTATTGGTTACAACAAGATATCAAGTAATTCAAGGAAAGTGACCTCAAGTAGTCTTTAACCAATTACCCTTAGTTTAAACTCACCAAAAATATAAGGTAAAATAACCTGTATTTGATCAATCACCCAGGAATAAATCAAAAGTTTGGTTTGATCCCAAGAGTAACCTTAGTGAGTTGAGCACACCCTTAGCATCTTCTCACTTGGACATGGATATGAGTTACATAATGACTCAATGAGAGAGGGAAGAAATAGATAAAAGCCTTGATGACATATTTGAAAAGCATAGAGATACCATTTTGTTTGGCAATTCCTCTCATGAAAATCGACCAGTCTCACCTCTTATCTCAACTAGACATTTGGATGCACACCAAAGGGATGAAAGGGATAAGAGGCAAGCCTATCAAGAAGAAAAATCACAACATGAGAACCAAGATGATGAACCCTATGCCACTCATGTGAATGCAACATACACCAATGACTTGTTTAGGCATTCAAGACTAAGTTCACCACTCAAAGCACCTTCAAGATACACAAGTGAAAGACTTAAGAGAATTGAGCATGAAAAGAAATCCTTCCTAGATGAATAAGATGAAAATGAAGAGAAATTTAGACTCCTAGAGGTAGAGCGACATACCTTGTTGGAGCTAGAAAGGAGAGCCTTCCAAGAAGAGCAAGATAGACTCTTGGCTCAACAATTTAATGATAAATTTAATAGCATGCGTGTTGGTGGTGGAAAAAACTCTCCTCCATCCACTCCTCCTAAGACTCCATGAAGTGGAAGACGTTCAAGAACACCTTCACGATATCTTATCCCTAGAGGAAGAAGGGCTTCACGACATGATCATTATAGGAGACAAACACCTCTTAGGAAATCAAGACAACCTTCAAAACGTGCTCACCATGGTTCACAATATGGGGGTAGTAGCTCAAGTTTTGACCTCAACTCCCAAGACTTCATGAAGATACACCAAGAACCACTCTTCCAATAGTATGTGGAAAGATACTTAGAGAAAAAAAAAGACAAGTTCCTAGAGAGTTTTATCAACAAGGGTGCTAGAGTCCCCTACAACTTTGTTGTGGACAAGAAGATTAAGAACCAAGGTCCATCTCAAGAAGAAGAGATCAAACAAATTAAGAGTATGATGGAAAAGATGTTAGCACCCAAGAGTTCATTCTGACTTGATTCAATTTGTCCTAATCCTTTTGACAAAAGTGTTAGCATGAAAGAATTTCCTAGAAAGGTTGAGATCCCTCAATATGACAAGTATGATGGTAATGGAGATCCACATGATCACGTGCATCAATTCTACAACACAAGTTTTGAGTTC
This sequence comes from Chamaecyparis obtusa, assembly GCA_027943335.1. Lineage (NCBI taxonomy): Eukaryota > Viridiplantae > Streptophyta > Pinopsida > Cupressales > Cupressaceae > Chamaecyparis > Chamaecyparis obtusa. Next base: position 305,683 of record BSBK01002958.1, on the reverse strand, counting down.
CATCAAGATGACTCGTACCTCATGAGATTGTTCCCAAGGAGTCTTAAGGGTCAAGTGATGGAATGGTTCACCAACATAACTCACCCCATTAAGACTTTCAAAGATCTCATCTAGAGATTTTTCCAACACTTTTCATACAACCTTTCAAGATCTATCACCATGTTGGACTTATGCAACCTAAAGAAAAATCAAGGGGAATCCTTCGTCACTTTCTTGCAAAGGTGGAGATGACAATACTCTCGCTAGTCTAGGACGATCCCTGAAAATGAGAAGATTGACATCCTTATTAGCAACTTGGTTCCGTAAATGTGGTATGAAGTTAGGAAGATGGTTTTTGATTCCTTTCACACCATGGTTGAAATTGTGTGTAGGATTGAGGATGTTTTGAAAGAACAAGGAATTTTGACCAAACATGGAAACAACAACAACAACAATGGTCAAAATAACAACAAACCTAACTAGGATAGATGAAAGAACTCACATTGGAATAGGAACAAAGTGGTGTTCAATGATGGAGTTGTGGACTCCTCCAAACCATAGATCAAGATGTTTTACACTTATCTAGTGTTGTTCAAGCCATGAAACTCAATTCATCTAATCAACAAGAGCAAAGACCAAGATACCAAGATAAGCCTAAGAAAGAGAGATGTCAATTTTCAAAACTTGGTGATTCATATGAGGATGTCTTGAAAACAATCATTTCCAACAACCTTGTACATCCTCAAGATCCTGCAAAGCATTATATACCTGATGTTAAGTCACATTGGTGGGATGAGAAAGCCTTTTGCAAGTTTCACAATGGCATTGGACATGATATTGAAAACTACTAGAAACTCAAACATATCATCCAAGATCTCATTGAGAATGGAAAACTTAAGGTAGATGGATTGAACACCAACACCGACCATAAGGCATTCAAAGAACATTTTCCCAAGTATGAGAAGGGGGAAACCTCTAAACCTAGGAATGGCAAGGCTGAAGTCAATTACACTTACACAAATGCAAAGAATGTTGTCAACATGCTTGAATTTTTAGAAGAGGATGTCAACATGATGAGGGATAAAGATCCCTATGTTTATGATCTAGACATTGAATCTCCTCCTATCTTTGATGAAGAACTCGTAGTGGTGCTAAGGGGTCCTAACTCTAGAGTGTCATCTCAAATCCTCAATGTTGTCACATGAAGTCAAGGTCCCCTTGTCATTAGAGGACCTAGTTCAAGTCAACCAAGTAAACCAAAGCAAGTGGCATCCAAGAATGTCACCCTAAAATAGCAGTCAATCCTAAGTCGCGCTATAATCTTGTCGATCAGTTGAAAAGAACCCCAGCTCAGATTTTGATCTTTGAGCTCTTAGAGTTGTCCCCAAGACACAAGCAAGTCCTTGAGAATGCTTTGCACATAGTGAACATCCCCAACAACTTAGACATTGATCAATTCTAGAACATGGTTAACCATATTGCCAACCCTCATTACCTTATCTTTTCGGAGGATGATGATAAAGCTTTGAGCCACCCACACAATCTCACTCTTCTTATTAATGTCATGATCCAAAAAACCCGTGATAGGTGCATGTTGATAGAGGGGGTACTAGGCTTAATATTTTTTCCTTGAGTCTTTTGAAGACGTTGGGTTATTCTGAACAAGTTATAGATACCAGAAAAAAATCACTATTAAAGCCTATGATGAGGCAAAAAGAAGTTCCAAGGGGTTGGTCATCCTTCCTGTTAGGATTGGCCCTATTGAAAAAGATATTTTATTCCAAATAGTTGACGCTAGCTCCCTTCCATACAATATCTTACTCGGTAGACCATGGATTCATGATATGCAAGCAGTGCCATCTACCTATCATCAGTTTGTTAAGTTCCCTTACAATAGAATAGAGATTTATATACCTGGGGATAACACTTTATCTATTAACTCAATTTGAGTGAGTACTCATGTTCCCCTCAATAGAGAAGCAGAAGACTTCAATGCAACCTTAGCTGAATGTAAAGACAAGATCAAGTCAGTCGACCTTGGCATGGGGGGTATCAAGTCAACTCCCTCACAACACTAGAAGTTTCACCTAGGTCTTATGCCAAGCCTTCATAGGAAATGAGACTTTCCTCTTCAACTATGACTTTATTTGGCACATTTGTAGCATCCTTAGTGCCTATTCAAGATGAGAAAGAAGAGGTGGTTGTTAAAGACTAGATTTATAGAGAAGAGAAAAACATGCATAATGAGAACTTTTCTCTCTCCTAAGGCTTATGGAAGAGGGTATAATTTTTTCAAACAAATGGGATATCTTGGACATGGCCCTCTTAGTCATAGATTGGGTGCTAGAGCTGAACCCCTTGATCATGATCTTTTTGGACGTAAGTCTAAGAAGACGGTTGGCCTAGGATTTTTGAATCGCAACAAGAACACTACTCCTATCCTTGATGAGTCAGATAGTGAAGATGAACCAGAATACATACCTAATTTGGAAAATTAGCAAGATATGTGTGAGCATTGGGTCCCTTCCACTAATCTCCTTTTGGGAGATTTAGATAGTCCAGTCACTCATGAGACAGTTACAAAGTTAGAACAAGATGAATCAGATGTAGAAGATCCTATCAGGGAATGCCAATGAAAGAATCTTGTTTGTTTGATGGAAAGAGAAGGTTTTACCCTTGATGACATTAGAACTTCCACATCAAGATGTCCCAAACCTTCATGGTGTAGACATCATAGTAAAAGTTCAGAAACAAGTTCATATGAGTATGAATGGGACTCCTTCTCAGAGCCTTCCACAGTTGACATGGATGTTCATGTCATCCACACTTATAGTTCTCAACCGAAGGTAGCTGACAAGTCATATATAGGATTTAGAGGATTTGAACCCACATGTTGCCTTAGTAGATGATTCTTCACTTGTTAGGATAAATCCCAATTTGGGTAGCTTAGAAGGATGCTTGACGGACTCTAACTCTTCAGTCACTAGAGATGATATCATTCACATTCACAACCTTGAACAGTCATTGACTTACATCTTGTTCATCCTAACCTCATCGATTGGTCCCAATGCTATCAAGAACCTAAGCTCTTAACATTCCAAAATGATTATGAGATAAATTGTTACTTGAATGCCATTGAACTTGTAGTCTCTTCCACTAGTGAACCACCTACTAGCATGATAGAGCCAGACATCAAGTACCTTAGTCACAAAATAAAAAGAAAGGAAAATCAAAAGAATAAGATTTCTGATGGTGAAAACCATTGTGTGGCGGTTTCAGAACCAAAAAAAGTAAAAATAAATGATGTATCCAAGGGTGAAAACCTCTTTGAGGTGCCTAAGGATGAGGTACTTGATCATCTCCCTACCTACTTTCAAGATAGATCTTCAGTACTTATCAAACCAACATAAATAGTTAATTTGGGTGTAGATGAGGCTCCATAGATAGTACACTTGGCTTAGTCCATGTCACCATAAGAAAAAGAAGCTTACACTAAGTTCTTATAGAAAAAAGAGATCAGCTTTACATTGACTTATTCAGATATGCCAATTTTGGACACTAATCTTATCATGCATCACTTGTCCATAGCTCTAGGTGTCAAAATAATTAAACAAAAATTGAGAAAGATGCATCCTCACATAGCCCTCCTAGTGAAAGAAGAATTAGAGAAACTCCTTGGTGTAGGATTCATAAGAGTTATTGACTATGTTGAATGCATATCAAACATTGTACCAGTTTCCAAACATGACAAATCCATTCAAATTTGCACAAATTTTAGAGATGTCAATAGAGCATGCCCAAAGGATGACTTTCCACTTCCCAATATAGACATGATAGTGGATATGACTGCGGGTTATGATATTTATTCCTTGATGGATGGTTTTTATGGATACTATTAGATTAAGATAGCTCCTGAAGATCAAGAAAAGACTACATTCACTTTTGTATGGGGTACCTATTGTTGGAACGTTATGCCTTTTGGATTAAAAAATGTAGGAGCCACTATCAATGAGCTATGACAACTATTTTTCATGGAATGATACATATAAACATGGAAGATTATGTGGATGACACCTTGGCCAAGTGTAAGAAAAGAGACACACACTTAGATGATTTATAAGTCATTCTAGATCTCATGGAACAATTTCAACTAAGGTTAAATCCTAAAAAGTGTGCATTTGGTGTCACCTCTAGAAAACTACTAGGATTCATCATTTCAGCAAAAGGAATAGAGGTAGAACCTGAAAAAATCCAAGCAATCATACATATGCCACCCCCTAGAAACATTAGTCAAATGAGGAGTCTTCAAGGATGTCTTCAATCCATAAGGAGATTCATTTCACAGTTGGCAGATAGAGCTCAACCTTTCAACAAGAACTTACATAAAGGAGTCAAATATGTTTGGAATGAGGATTGTCAAAAGAGCATAGATCAAATCAAGAAATACTTTGAAAATCTTCCCATTTTAATGCCTCCTATCCTAGGGAAACCACTTATTCTATACATTTTAGTGACATAATCTTCCTTGGGGGCATTACTAGCTCAACTTGATGAACATGGGAAAGAAAGAGCAATATACTACATTAGTCGCACTCTTGTTTCATATGAGGTTAACTACACCAGCATTGAGAAATATTTCCTTGTAGTTGTGTTTTCTTCCCAAAAGTTATGACATTACATGCTTGCGCACACTATACACCTCATAGAAAAAATAGATCCACTCAAGTATTTATTAGGTAAGGTTTCCCTCATAGGTAGAATTGCTAAATGGATAATGATCCTTTTAGATTTTGACATAGAGTACGTTGAATGTAAAGCAATCATAGGACAAGCCATAGTATAAGATCAATTGGATGATTTCCCAATACAAGATAATTCACCTATTCAAGTTGACTTCCCAGATGAACACCTCATGTATATGATTGAAAGAACATGGAAGATTTTCTTTGATGGATCCTTTATGAAAAATGGTTCAGGAGCTAGTGTGTTGTTTATTTCTCCTTATGGGTACACGATTCCTAAGTCTTACAAGTTATTGTTCCCATGTACAAACAAAATTACTGAGTATGAAGCTTTAAGAAATGGACTTAAGATAGCCATAGAATGGAGAATCATAGAGTTACACATCTATGGTGATTCATAGCTGATAATCAACCAAGTCAATGATGAATATCAAACAAAAAATGAGAAACTGGTACCTTACAAGAAAATGGTTCATTCCTTGAAATTATACTTCACATTTGTCACACTTCAGAAAATCCCTAGAATAGAAAATAAAGCAGCCAATGCTATGGCTACACTTGCTTCAATCCTGTAGTTAGGGGAACATGAATCCAGATTTGAATTCTTGGTGCAAGAGCTACATCACCCTATCTATGACTCCCAAGAAAGTCATGTCATTTATACCCTTTTTGGTTGTGAGTCATCTTGTTATGGTGTCATTTACTCATAGCTTCATTATGGAATTATCCCTAAAACCTTTATCTAATCTGAATGCAGAAACCTTACCCAAAATGCCTCTCACCATTCCCTTATCTCTGGTGATTTGTATAGGAGGGGTCTAGATGGAACACTTCTTAGATGCTTAGAAAAGGAAGAATCTGACCAAGCATTAGTTGACATCCACAAGGGCATTTGTGGGGTACATTCCAATGGTCTTTCCATGGCCCGAAGGTTGCGTAGGGTGGGGTACTATTGGCCTACGATGTAGATTGATGCAATATCTTTTGTAAAGTCATGTGAAAAGTGTCAAAAACATGGTAACCTGATACACACTCTAGGAAGGGAGCTCATTCCTTCTATATCTCATTGAACATTTCAGTGTTGAGCCTTTGATCTTGTTGAGAAGATTCATCCCAACTCATCAGGTGGACATACGTTTATTATCACTGCTACTGATTACTTTACTAAATGGGTTGAAGCTGTCCCACTTTTTTTTTCCTTGGGCAAGATAGTCTCTCTATTCATTTTGAGCCATATCATCTACTGATATGGAGTGCCTTCCAAGATTATCATTGACAATGGAGGCTAGTTAAAAAAAAAGATCTTAAACAAATCTACAAGAAATTCAATAGTAAACAACATTGGTCCTCCATTTACTTCCAGTGGGGAAATGGTCAAGCAGAGGCATCAAACAAAACCATTCATAAAATCCTACATAGAGCAGTTTGTAAGAGTGGTAGAGATTAGCATTTACAGATAAATCTGGCTTTGTGGTCCTATAGAATGAGTATTCATACTCCTACTAGGACTACTCCTTTTTCCCTTACATATGGTGCTGAAGCAGTGTTACCTTTAGAGGTTGAGATTCCTTCACTTAGAGTTTCCCTCAAAGGTCTAGTTATAGATGAAGACTACTGTGCCATGAGACTTCAAGAGTTAGAACTTCTAGATGAGAAATGTCAAGCATCATTTGACCATATGAGGGTTTATCAAAAGTGCATGTCCAAAGCCTTCAACAAAAAGGTTCACCCTAGAGAATTCCAAGTGGGAGATCTTGTCCTACGTGAAAATCCTAAGAGTCAATAGCATAGAGATCAAAAGGGAAAATTTGAACCTAATTGGCTTGGACCTTACATCATTACAACAAATTTTGGGACATGTGCTTATTTACTATCTATAGCAGTGGGAGAGTAGCTCCCTAATCCTATCAATGTCTTTCACCTGAAGTAGTTCTATCCATGATGCTCATTTTGTCTGGGGGCATCCTTTGTACATACTTATTGATCCTGAATTTTTTTTTTTAAAATGATATATTGTCAACAATTCTAAAAATCCAAAAATGTCCTGAAAAAATGATCATCTTAGTGAAAACCTAGCAATAGAAGCTTTGGTGTATCTCCAAAAAAATTATATATTCCAAAAATACCAAAAAAAAAAAGAAAATTAAAAAATTAAAAAAAAATAGAAAAAGTGCCTTGGTGAAAACCTAGAAACAGGTGCCTTGGTCGCAAAAATACAAAAAATTTATAAAGAGTGTTGAAATTTTTTTTTGCAATAAAATCTAAGTGGTGAAAACCTGAAAACGGGCGCTACTTGAGGCCTTTGTGCCCCTGTTTCTTAGCACATGTCCTCAACACTTAGCCTTTCTCCATCATGCCTTGTCCTTGTTGCCTTGGTTTGGAATTGGTCTTTGTCTTTGTCTAGGGGGCATAACTGTGTTAGCTTTGGTCTCTTGGATGCATTAGTCTTTAGGACACCTCACAAACGGTCTTTTTCAACACCACCCCAACTGTGTTTTTCAACACAACCCTTGACATTGAGTGTTTTTCAACACTTACCAGTTTGGTCTTAGCTAGTTTTGTCATGTGATCTTACCTACTTGCAAGCATTCAATCCTTATCCTCACAACTCAGTATCAGTTAACACACTTAAATTTTTTAAACACACCACTTAATGCTTGAGCTATGTCATGATCTTTTCTTTGTGTGCTGACTATTATTGATTTTTGTTGAGTGTCCTTGTCTAATAAGTCTCTCCGATATGCATAGCTAGAGGACTTGGGACATGGGGCATGTTTTTATTTGCTTTCTGCTTGTGGGTTTGGTCTTGAAACTCTAGAGTGTCTCTTGTTGTCCTCTTGAAACACTTAGGAGATTTGAGGCATCATCCTTGACTATTTTTGTACAACCATTCTTATGGTCATCTTGACATCTATGCCTTGATGCGAGCATGGTTGTGCTACATTAATTTGGGTAAGCTAACATCAAATTCATCTTGACCTTTATGTCTTTGATTCTTATGTTACAGTCTTTCCACATTCCAATCTGATATAAATCACATTCATATCTTCATAGTTGCGCTTGTGACTAGTGATGATTGTGTGATTTTTTGATGTCCGTTAATAGTGGCCCAATGATGAAAATAAGTTCCTTAACATTCTCTAATGAATGATGAACACAAAAATGCTATGTTATAGTTGCTCTATGGAAAGTACACCTTTGCATTTTCATGTAGCTTGCATTGTTAGACTTAATGTTAATTTGCATTTTTAGGCCGCATTATGAGTTTGAGAGGGTTTTCCTTCATTTTTATTTTGGACTTTTAATCAACTATGGTCATGTTTTGATCTTCATTTCCTTATCTTCTTTCGTGATCTCAATCAAAATTTTCTATCTTAAACAGTTGATTGATTTTGGGGCATTCTCTTTCTTAAGAAAAATTCTCTTTCTTCTCTCCATTTCTTTCCACCTCTTCCAAACTTTTATCTTCCATTCACTTTCACCCCACTTCTTTTCTTCTAATTCAGCCTTGGGGAATAATCTTTCATTCTTGATGATCTACCTTGGTTTTGTGATCCTTATATCTTTCATCTTACATCAAGAACCTTATTTTTAGTTCAATTTGATCAAATTTATCAATTTTTTGTTTCTCCTCTATCTCATTTTGATTTTGATCATGAGGGGGTAGTACCTATCAAATTTCAATCATTGATTCAACTTTATCAATCCTATCAATTGCTGGGCTTGGGGAAACCTTGCTTGAGATTCTTATCTTGGACATGTCAATTACCTCTTTATAGGGGTGTTGACCTTGTCTTTTTCAATCATCTTATCTTTGTTCTGATGTGTTCCCATCTATCGATCACACGTCTAGGTTGTTTTGTGATCCCAGATCGATCTCACACCTCAACTGCATTCTTTGACTACATGTGTTCCCATAAATATTACACATTAGTCAAATAGGGGCAAATTTATGCACCCTAAAATGGTTACCTAGACTATGGGCCCCCATTCTTCAATTTATCAAATGACAGAATCAATTTATCAATTTCCTGAATCAATGCCTTGCAATATTTTCAATTCAAATCAATTTCCTTGATCAAATTGTAATTAATTCAATTATTTCAATATTTCCTAAGGTTTGATAATTTTATCCTAAGTTTTATTTAATTAAGAGAACATGCTCCCTTTTAATTAAAAAATAAATTTTTTTTAAATAAATAATAAAATCCACCTTATCCTATGTGTGCACATGAATTTTTTTCTTCCAAATTTAAAATAAAAAGAAAAAGACTTTTTGTCTACACATTGAATGCACACTTTCCAAGATGAGTGGAATCTCCTTTTGCCTCTTCATCTCTTCCACCCATCTTTTTGCCTCTTGAGAATCTTGTGAACCAAAGTCAAAATGAGAATCTTTCTCCACCCTTGGATTTTGCCTCTTAATCTCTACCATTAATTTCTCTTTAAAAGGATCCCTCTCCTTCTCATTTGAGGATCCAGGTTTTAGAGATCTCAGATTTGTTGTTATTATTATGCTTCAGGTTTGGAGAGCAATTTTGGAGGAGAGTTTGAGAACCTGAGCTTGAACATTGCAACTTCTCTTTTCTTTCCTTCTTCTCACATGCATCCATGGCAATCCATTTAGATTACTCTTGGGTAAAAGAACAATAAGTTGTCACCCTTTTACAAAGGAAAAGGCTAACAAAATCAAAGCTGTTCAACTTCAATAGTATAAAAATGACGTTTATGTTTAGAATTTTAAGATGATATAAACTAATTAAATGTGATAAAATATATGAATTTTATGATTAATATTTTTAATAGTTTTTTTGAATAAGAATTGTTATGTTTTTAAATTTTTGTAGATGATTTTTAAGTTACTGAAAAATGTGGAAAATTAGGGGTCTAGTTCCCAACAAAAAATTATATGTAAATAAACATTTTGTTGGTTGTCTTTTCTTTCTACTTGCAGGTTTACAGTATGATTGACAAAATAATGTCACTGACTCTATCACCACTCCAAAGTCTGCAAGGAAAAGGGCCAATTAACAAGGATTAACAAGGATCCTCCTACACTTTGAGCCTAGATGCTCAGGCGGGTGTACCTTTGACTCACTTCTTCAAAGGAGTCACAAAATATTATACAACTATACCCTTTACAAATTGGTTTTAAAGACTTTATCATTTAAATGTGTGATTGATGATGATGAACTGCTTCTAGAGAATGGATCAGTGCCTTAACCTAGGGCATAGAGTCACTCAATGACATATATCAATTGAAAATCCCAACTCAAACACTCTTGAACTCAAAATAAGTGCTTTGCCTATTATCCCTCTCACTCCCAAACCTGATCATCAAATTCCTATCCAACCATGAACTCACTGAAAGTACCTTAAAGACTTTAATCCTAACTTTGTTAGGAACTCAAAGATAATTCCACAATGCTCTTTGTTTACCATATGCTAACTCACTTTGTGACATTAACATATGTGAGCCCAAGATCAAAACAAGAAGACAAACATAAATCTAAGATTGGAATTCAAGTGTATTCTCATTAAAATTTGTAGAATCTATACATTACCAAGACAACAAAATGCTAGGAAACAGACCCAAAATCCAAGCTCTCCTTGTTCAGTCTTTTACATTGATTTTCAATATAACATCAACCACCACAAAAATAAAAACTTTTTCAATATATACCACTAGTCATCTTGGAATCCCAAAAATCAGGATGCAACAAGCTACGGATGACTAGGGCAAGGGTTTTCCCTACCAAACCAACTAGATTCAATCAGAATTTAATTCATTGGAGGAAAACCAAGCAACTTGGAGAAAATAGATCCAAGAATGATCTTCCTTTATGATAATTTCTTAGAACAGTGTATTGAAGATCATGAATTCACCACATTAATCAATCTAATCAACCACCTACATCATGCCTTGAGCAATTGGTTACCCACTTTTTCATTGTACAAACCCTCTGCATTCAATCATCAAACCACTAGACCACATTGCATTAGTCGACAAGATCAAATCAACTAGATCCAACTGCCCAAGCATTAAAAACCAGTCCTTAGTGGTTGAAAACCCTTAAAATATTTGAACCTAGAAGAAATGGCTACATACATGGCACGAGACATTAAATCAATGGCCAGCACTCAAATCTAGATGCACTTTATATTAGCACCATCAAATCATTTCACTTTTCCCAGGTTTCATAGCTTAACTGCATAGGATCCTAGTTTACATTTTCTCCCTAGTCGTGAGATCATGTAGTTATCTCCTTAACTATCAAACCCTTTAGAGAATTAGCAATTGCAGAGTCTCATAATCTCATAACCTTTTCCTTAACCATGATACAATCTAGAGATTACGCGACCAACGTTGATATATCTGTCATTGGACGGCTGTCGCTAAATCTCAAGACCTTGAGAGAATATTCAGAAACATCTAGAGACTCAGCGACAAAGGAAAATCTCATGATTGCTTAATCTTTTAGAATAATTCTTTTTGATCATGAGACTTTGAGACTAAGCTCCACACATGGGCCTGCCCGGTGCCACCTGTCACTACACTATTTGCCTGTAACTACTTGGTCACATCTAACAACTGCCAACTGTCCATTCAAAGCCTAACTAATCTTCATCTAGCAATCACATGACTGAGAAGCTACCTAAGATGCATATTTTTCATTGTGAGATCTGGCGACTATATTCTTATAGTTGAGGCAACTTTATTGACCTTCTAAAACATTCAGTGATCAACCAACTTGGAGATCTAGCGACAAGCATGGAGTCTCTTAATCGTGAGAAATTTTTGACTTTTCAACTTCTTTCTGAGACTTCACGACTACCATTGATCATCTTCTTGATTCCATCTAATGATCAATATTAAGTCGTGAAAGAATTCTTGACTTAACTATTTGATTCAGTGACCACAAGACTAACTGTGTCACTGAATCGCTCAAGGCTTAGCATTTAACCACTAGGATCAGGAGAATATGAGACCACATAGTCACTAGATTGCTAAATTGAGAAGATAACCATAGGGGCAAACCAGATGCTAACCTTTACTTTAACCCCACACTATCTAGAGATTTAGCGGTATAGAGATTCACTGGATCTCACAATCAATTCATTAACTGGGGTTAAACCCTAAGATCATGCGACTGAGACCATTCTCAAAGTCGCAAAAAAATTTCTTAACCTTGAGTTAGATTCAGAGATTAAAAACTGGTCGTTGATCTTCAACTCTATCTTGTAGCTATCAATAGTCCTTGCTCAATCTTAGAATGTTAGAAGACTTAATTGTTTGATCTTGAGATTGAGTGATTGAAGAGATTCATAACTATTCACCAGGTCCTTGAAAGTTTGGCACTTAACTGTTGGATTCAAGAGACTGTGAGACAACCTTTAGTCGCTAGATCACTGAATACCTTTAACCTCTGAACTTGTTGAGATCAATGGCTATCATTATATCGTAAGCTTAAACCTCATGCATCTTATCAAAGTGGTATAATGACAACCGTTGGATCAACTTGAGCTTTAATTCACTCCATAAACTGAAGACCTTGGGCCCACTTATGGTGAATCTGAACACCTAGAAGATCAGATGGCTGGTGCATGATCTCAAAAGCTCAAAAGATTCCATGGGCTCATGCACCCACCATAGGATCTAAAAGGGAACAAAGATGAATGCCGAGCACTATTGACAACATATACAACTCACTATCCTACAACCAATAACCAGCTACCACCTCAGCACCTTCTGACATTAGGTCCACCTATATAATCTTTATCTGACATGGGCCTGCATTACAAGATTCAGCGACTAAATCTCCATCACATGATCCTGATCTGATGGTAGTCACTGGATCTCTGAACCTTATGCTAACTTTGACTTTTCTTAGGAGATCTGGTGACTAAAGCCATCTTGAAAATATTGATATAGTGGTTGCCAAATCTCAGAATAAAATTTGGAGACCTGGCGACAAAGAGCCAATCGCTGAGTCGCTAACTGCGTAAGAGATAACTGCCTTCTTTGGGAGATAACATGACCAAAGGAAATCCAAATCACCGAATGAAATTACTAACCACCTGGAAACCTAGAGAACTAGTGACTAGAGAAAAAGCTAATCGCTCAACAAATCGCTAAAGGATAATGAATATTTTGAAAACATTGAGAGATCTCATGACAAAAGGATTTCAGGAGGTCATAGGAAGGAAAAGAATATTTAGTTTTAGTAAGGAGATTAAGTGACTAACGGAGAAGATAAAATGTGCACATGCATTATAAATCACTTAAGTGGCCCAAAAAAGGTAATGAAGAATTAGAACAGGGCCTAGACAAACTAGGGTTTTTTCCTTCCAACGGCTATAAATATGAATTTAGACCTAGGGTTTCAAGCTAGGAACATGGAAAGAAATGCAGGGACCAGAGAAAAATTGTATATCCATGAAAAATTTCTTGCAGGTGCTAACAGTGGCTCTATCTGGGGATGATGGGTAACTTGTGCCCATGCAAGAATTTAGAATCTCAGGGTGAAGCAGAACACCTACTAGAAAAAACCTAAACAACAGAGAGTAATAGGACAAAACCCTATGAACTAAGATGAAAAGAATCAGAAGGAAACACACCACTATACAAAATGTACAATATATACATACCTAACTACTATTCATAAAAAGAAAATACCTTCAATTGAAGTATTTCTTCAAGAACTGTCCATGAACTGGCAATTCCTGAATATCACCATTTAGTTCTTTGACAATATAAAAATCTTGTCCCCATTTTTCATGAATTTGATATGGTCCTAGCTAGATTGGATCAAATTTTCCATGTTTCCCTTTATCTTCCAATCTAGCATTCCAGATTAATACTAAGTCACTAGGTTCAAACTTCCTTTTAACAATCCTTTTGTCATATAGATTCTTAACTTGTAACTACAACTTGGCATTTCTTAAGGCTGATTCTCTTCTAGTTTCATCCAATCTAATGAGATCTTCAATTCTTAATTGCATTTCATCATCTATATCATCATCATACAATTGAACAAACTTATACATTTCCAATAAATTATTTTGAGGCATCCTTGCATGTATCCCATACACCAGGTCAAATGGTGCACAACCAATTGCCTTTTTCATAGTCACCCTGTCAGCCCATACAACTAATGGTAACTTTGAATTCCATGCTCTTTTATTCTTATCAAGGATCCTTTTGAGGATTTTTATCAAGCTCTTATTTTTTGATTCTGCCCATCCATTCCCTTGTGGATGATAGGGTGAGGAGTATGACATCTAAATTCCTAGACCTTTGTAGAATTCTTTGTACTCAGAAGACCTAAAGCACATTGCATTATCACTGATAATCCTCTCAAGACAACCAAACCTTGTAACAATATTATTCAACAAGAAATTAGTCACCACCTTACTAGTTGCATTTCTTGTAGGGGTAGCTTCTACCCACTTTGTAAAATAATCAGTGGTAACTAAGATCCATGAGTGTCCCCCACTGGACTTGTTTGGTATTTCCCCTATGAAATATATTCCCCATTGTTGGAATGGAGCTTGCACTTCAACTAGCCTTAAAGGTACATTTCCAAAAAAATTTAGCTTACCAGTGAATCTTTGATAAGCATCACACCTCCTTACCAATTGCTCTACATCCTTGAAGATTACGGGCCACCATAATCCTGCTCTCAAGATTTTTTGAGCAGTAGTTTTACCCATGTAATGTCCTCCACAAACTCCCTCATGCATTTCTTTTAACAACTTGTCAGCCTGATTTTCATGAACACATTTCAAAAGTATGTAATCTAAATCTTTTCTATATAACTTGCATTTTATAATTACATACTTGATGGCCAGTAACTTTAATGTCCTCTTCTTATTGTCATCCATCCCTACTGGGCACTTCATATTTCTCAAGTAGAAGATAATATCTTGATACTAGATACAATCATCCATATCACAAGTATAATCAATTTTAGTCTGGTTTATCTAGTTTGCATCAAGATTGGATTGAGCCATCAGTTTTTCCAATCCTTGTCCTCTAACCAATTTGGTAATTTGGATATCAATATTGAATTCTTGAATTCTATTTATCCATCTACATCTCCTTCTAAACACCTCCTGTTGTGAAAAACTATCCTTTACTGTAGCACTTGGCACAAAAGCAATCACAATTGCTCCCATCAGATAGCATCTAAAAACCTTGATAGCCTTCACTAGTGCATAAGCTTGTTTTTCATTGATATCATATTTCAATTCAGCAGCCTGCAAAGATTTACTAAAAAATGCAATAGGCTGCTCATAGCCTTTATTATTTTTCTACAACAAAACTACAACAATAGTATGAAAAGATGCAAAGGAAAAGAAATGCATTGGGATATTGTAATTAGGTTCCTTGAGCATAGGTGCATCTTTAATAGCCTGCTTGATATTCTTGAAAGCTTCATTAGGCTCACCTTCCCACTTGATCTCAGATCCTTTCCTCAACATCTTGGATATAGGCCTAGTGACTTCAGCAAAGTTTGTAACAAATCTTCTCAAGAAATTCACTTGGCCAAAGAAAGATTGGATTCCTTTAATATTCTTTGGTTTTTGAATCTTATCAATGGCTGCCACTCTCTCAGGATCAATTCTAACTCCTTTCTTTCCAACCAAGTGGCCAAGCAACTTACCCTCAGTGACACCAAATGCACATTTCCTTGGGTTTAATGAAATGCCATATTCCAAAGCCCTCACAAATATCTTCTCTAGATGAGTACAATGGTCCTCTTCCTTTTTGGAATAGGTAGTTAAATCATCTTGATAGACAATAAGGAAATCATCTATAAAATCTAAAAAGGCAACATCCATCACCCTCTGAAAGGTTGCACCAACATTGTGAGACCAAAAGGCATCCTCACATAAACATAAGTTCCCCAAGGTGTAGTAAAAGCTGTCTTAAATTATTCTGATTCTTTCACAATTACTTGATTATAACCAGAGAAACCATCCATCATAGACATTAATTCAGATCTGGTCACTCTTTGCAGCATAGCCTCCATATTAGGCAGATAATAGTTATCCTTCAATGAGCTGATGTTCAAATTTCTGAAATCCACACAAAGTTTGATGTCACCATTTTTCTTTCTAACAGGGACCAAATTTGAAACCCAAGAAGAATGCCTAATGGGCTTGATAATTCTAGCATCTCTTAGCTTCATTAATTCTTATTGCATTTTAGGTGCCAAAGTAGGATTTATAGGCCTTTGTTTCTGCCTAAAAGGTTTAGCATCTTCTTTCAAAGGAATAACATGCTGGAACAAGTCTTTTCTATAAACCTTTAGGTCATCATATGACCATGCAAAAACATGCCTAAATTTTCTTAATAACTAAATCAAGGACTTCCTTACCTTGTGAGACATTTCCTTACCAATGTACACCTTCTTAGGCACCTCTTGTGTTCCAAGATTTATCTCTTCCAAATTCATATGATCTTCCTTTTTAATATCCTTTTGAACTCTGTCCTGGTTATCAAATATAGTTTCTAGAACAACCAATCCCTTAGGAACCTTGTTAGTTTTAAGTTGAATGACTTCATTACCAAGGAAAACTTCCTTTCCTTCTATAATCTCAACCAAGGCTGAACAATCTAATTCCTGACCATGATACCGATCTTCACAATTCATGAATCTCAAGATATCCTGGTCATCTTCAAAAACTTGCCAGTTCTCAACATTGTTTGGTATACTAGGCCTAGTCTTAATTTCAACCTTAGAGAGGCCAGCAAAAGTAATATCACCAGGATTAATTGCTATATTGGCTAACAAATGAGCCATCTTATTATTACTTTTGTCCTTCTACTCAATATTGAAGGTATCAACATGTTCAATCATATCCCATACAACATTTCTGTACTGTTTTAGCCTTTTGTTTTTTGAAGCATATACTGATCTTATTTGGGACACCACTAATTCAGAATCCCCAACAACCTTTATACATTTAATTCCATGCTTTTGTGCCAATCTTAGTCCTAGCAATTATGCTTCATACTCTGCTATATTATTGGTACAAAAGAAATTCAATGTGAAAGAGAATTTGTTGGTACTCCCACTAGGAGATATGAGTAAAATACCTGCTCCTGCTCCATCTTTACAGCTAGCACCATCAAAGTACATCACCCACAAATCACCCTTCACAGACTCTGAACCTATCTCTTCAGTAATACATGGCAATACAAGCTCCTTTTAAAGTACAGTTACCTTAGCTCTGAAAGCATTGACATCAATATCTACAAAGTAGGTAACCTCATTATCAATATTCTTTTCAATCATATAGGTCACCCTTGGTTCCCTTTCAATCCTAATGGACTAACCATCAAAATTGAAAAATGCAAAAGACAAGTCACACTGCAAACTTCCACCCATGGAAGCACTCCATTTCCTAGATAATAACATACCATAATGGGGTGGAATGTCTACAACTAACACACTCATAGTCAATTCTTTCTTTGGATAGGCTGCCAATCTGTATGGCATAGCATTTATAGTCCCAATGACTGATACTTCTCTCTGATCCATTGCACAACATCTACCTTGAGTAGTGTCAACTTTGAGGCCTAACTTTTCCATAATCTTAAAAGGCATGAGAGTATTGAAAGCACCAGAATCAATCATGCAATTTCTTAATTTCATTCCATTCACAAGGATACTCAAGAAGAATGGATCTATATTTTCAAGGCTAGCATTGATAGAATTATCCAAGTATATAGGTGGTATGTGAGACACCAATCCTTGGACCTCCACTTCTTTCAAAACTTTATCTTGAGGTTCATTGCATGCAACATCATTATCATGGACATTATCTACCCATGCAAGAGCCCTATCCTTATGTTCAGGGATCCTCAACAATTCTAACAATGGAACCTTGACAGTTATCTGAGACTAATACAGCCAACATGTCAATGGGAATAGAGGGAGGAAACTCAATCTGCATTGGTTTAGTGTCCTTCTATTTGTCTGATACATTGGTTGTAGTTGTGACCTTTACCTTTTCAGCTCTAGCCATTGTGTTGACTGGCTTTTCCACTTCACTTTGATGATTCTTGTCTTGAATAGTAGGAATATTTTCAGCTCCAACTCCCTTAGGTTCCCACTTCTTACCTTTCACATTTTTTAACCTCACTAAATGATCATCCTTTGATCTATTTCCATTGAGTTCCCCAGAGTTGGTATTCTTTATAAACATTCCTGGAACTTTCCCATTAGTACCATTTGTTGTCATACTCCTAGTTTGCACTTGGGCTATCATTTCTCCAATAATTCTATCCATTTCTTCCCTTGAAGGTCTTCTCAAATTCACTATTTCTGAGGAGGAATTCATGTTACATGTCTTTTCATCAATGTCATCATTATTAGAAAAAACCTCCTGATGGAAAAGTGCCCTATTGTGTCTTTTCAAACACACATCTTCTTCTTCATCAATATTAGAATCATCTTCATATCCTAAATATGAAGTTTCCATGTTGCATCCAATGTCATCATGAGTTTCTTCCTAATCTAACTCCTCATTTTTACCATCTTGATATGTTGACATGGATTGTGCAACCACACAATGCTCTACAGAATGAGGGGACTGGCATGCTATAAACCATGGTGCATTCTCTATAACATTTACAGAGGATTTTTGCAAAGGATCAGGGACAACTTTATCATTATTTCCTCTTGTAGCAGGGACAATAGGCTTGCCTTCCTTCCATTGGGTGTTGTAGGGATAATTCTGTAGTCTATTCTGCCTACTAAAATTACTGTTGAATTGAGGCTTTTCACTGGCAGGAGTATTATTGTTCCTATTAGCAGGTGTTTTCAAGTCCTTCAATGCATTCAACACCTTATCCAATTTATATTCCTCTTGTTTCTTACTTCCAACATTTCTTTCATTATCCCTTTTGTATTTTTTATCTCCAAACAACTTTGGATCATCTCTCTTTCCACCCAATTTTCCTGATATTTTCATGTTGTTTTCAATATTGATAGCAATCCTAAAAGCATCTATAAGAGTTCTTGGTTCCTTTTCCCTCAAAAAATATCCCATTTTTCCATCAAAGGCATTGAATTATGTGGTTAAACAAACATTATCATCTAGCCTCATGACTTGAAATAGCTTATGCATACCCTTCTGAAATCTCATATTGAACTCAACTGCAGATTCATTCTGATTTTTCCTTATAGTGTTGAACTCATTCAACATGAAACTAGCATTGGGCCTATCACCACATTGTTCTTTGAAACATTTTTCAAAAGAATCCCAAGTGTCAATACATCGGTTACGGAGTCTCTTAAACCAATCTCTAGCATCCTCCACCAGAGATTGAACAAATAATTTCATGACTACATCCTCATGCTCTACCTCATAATCATTTAGCATATCAAAAAATAACCTAAGATGTTCCTCACAACTAATGGCATTGTTACTAGCAAACTTAGGTACCTTATCTCTTATATCAGTCGAAAAAGCATTTGGGTAGCCAGGTATTCCATCAAAACTAATTTGCCTATAGCCTTCTAGTTGCATAGGTCTTCTTTGAAAACTTGAACTAGTGTTAACCCTAGGATCAATGTTTACATTTACATTTCCATCTACTTGTGCATTTGATTGTTGTTTAGGATCAACATTTATCTTGGCAGATAAAGAAGGAAGTGAACTCTTAGTAGTAACATTACCAAGTGAAACAACATTAGAAGTTGTTGATGGCATACCTAGTTCATCAGTAGTGGATGGTATAAGAGTACTTGCAGATGAAGCCTTTAAGAACTGGATCTTTCTTCTTTTTTCTGCAATGGAAGCTTCAATTTTAGCCTTCTCTAATTCTCTTGCTAGGTCCTCATCTTCTTTCCTTTTTCTCTCCATTTCTGTATCCTTATTTGGAATGGGTGTTGGGACCCCTAGTATTGTCAATGATTTTCTTGTTTGGTGTCCCACCATCTTTTTCTTTCCCTTTTGACCAATAGCAACAACAGGCTTAGTGATCTCATGCCCATCTTTATCTTTAGGGAGAGAAGTATAACTTTGAACTTGTCTAACCACAGGGACCTCTTTATCAAACTCATGGTCTTGCAATAAGCGTTCCTGCTCACTTCTCAAAACATCAAGATCACCGAAGACATCATGCTGCAAAGTCTTAGGAGCAGAGGCAAGCATCTTGTTTCTCTCCTTCAACTCATTAATCTTTCTAAGAAGAGACTCTCTCTTTATTAGAGCATTCACTTTCTCAGCTTCTCTCTCCTTTTGTAACCTCTTATGTATGGCATCCTGCTTTAACAACTGTAACCTTAGAGCACTCAAATCATCTGGGTCTATCATAATATCATTATAACTTGATGACACATCCATATTAGTGAGACTTTGATATGGGAAATGGACCTGTCTTGGTCTCATGGGTTGCCTTCTGAACATATCCTCATCAGGATCTAAATTTGGTCCAAAACCCCTTTCTCTAGCTTGTTCACCCTGCCCTGCAGGTAATGAACCTTTATCTTGAAATACTGCCTCTGGGGTATCATAAAATTTGTCTTCAGAGCAGCCACTATCTGATCTAGAATTTTTCTATTGTGAATCTTCCTCATTAGAGGATGTAAGTGGTGCTCTATTTCTAGTATTTCTTTGTTCTCTCATGGGAGCACTAGTAGACTCTCCATCTCTTCTAATCCAAATCTTCTTTTCCTGTCTAGGTAACTGTTCCAGAGTAACCTCTGGATTCTTCTTGACAAAGGACCTTGTATTCCTTCTTTTGTCCATGATCTACAATCTATAGCACTAGTTCTAATCCTTTTGAGTTGCCACCCACCAAAGTGAGAAATCTCTGAAAATCTTAAAGACAACAATTGAATACAACAGGAAAAAAAAACAAGAGTCAACTTAATAACTTTATTCTATAGACTCTCCCTACCAGAGTCACCATTTTGTTGGTTGTCTTTTCTTTCTACTTGTAGGTTTACACTATGATTGACAAACTAATGTCACTAACTCTATCACCACTCCAAAGTTTGCAAGGAAAAGGGCCAATTAACAAGGATTAACAAGGATCCTCCTACACTTTGAGCCTAGATGCTCAGGCAGGTGTACCTTTGACTCACTTCTTCAAAGGAGTCACAAAATATTATACAACTATACCCTTTACAAAATGGTTTTAAAGATTTTATCATTTAAATGTGTGATTGATGATGATGAACTGCTTCTAGAGAATGGATCAGTGCCTTAACCTAGGGCATAGAGTCACTCAATGACATATATCAACTGAAAATCCCAACTCAAACACTCTTGAACTCAAAATAAGTGCTTTTCCTATTATCCCTCTCACTCCCAAACCTGATCATCAAATTCCTATCCAACCATGAACTCACTGAAATTACCTTAAAGACTTTAATCCTAACTTTGTTAGGAACTCAAAGATAATTCCACAATACTCTTTGTTTACCATATGCTAACTCACTTTGTGACATTAACATATGTGAGCCCAAGATCAAAACAAGAAGACAAACATAAATCTGAGATTGGAATTCAAGTGTATTCTCATTAAAATTTGTAGAATCTATACATTACAAAGATAACAAAATGCTAGGAAACAAACCCAAAATCTAAGCTCTCCTTGTTCAGTCTTTTACATTGATTTTCAATATAACATCAACCACCACAAAAATAAAAACTTCTGCAATATATACCACTAGTCATCTTGGAATCCCAAAAATCAGGATGCAACAAGCTATGGATGACTAGGGCAAGGGTTTTACCTACCAAACCAACTAGATTCAATTAGAATTTAATTCATTGGAGGAAAACCAAGCAACCTAGAGAAAATAGATCCATGAATGATCTTCCTTTATGATAATTTCTCAAAATAGTGTACCGAAGATCATGAATTCACCACATTAATCAATCTAATCAACCACCTGCAACATGCCTCAAGCAACTAGTTACCCACTTTTTCATTGTAAAAACCCTTTGCATTCAATCATCAAACCACTAGATCACACTACATCAGTCGACAAGATCAAATCAACCAGATCCAGCCACCCAAGCATTAAAAACTAGTCCTTAGTGGTTGAAAACCCTTAAAATATTTGAACTTGGAAGAAATAGCTACATACATGGCGCAAGATAGTAAATTAAAGTCTAGCATTCAAATCTGGATGCACTTTATATTAGCACCATCAGATCATTTCACTTTTCTAGAGTTTCATAGCTTAACTGCATAGGATCCTGGTTTACATTTTCTCCCTAGTCGCGAGATTGTGTAGTCATCTCCTTAACCGTCAAACCCTTCAGAGAATCAGTTACTACAAAGTCTCATAATCTCTTAACCTTTTCCTTAACCATGATACAATCTAGAGATTACGTGACCAATGTTGATATATCTGTCATGGACAGCTGTTGCTAAATCTCAAGACCTTGAGAGAATATTCAGAAACATCTGGAGACTTAGTGACAAAGAAAAATCTTGTGATCACTTAATCTTTTAGAATACTTCTATCCGATCATGAGACTTTGAGACTAAGCCCCACACATTGGCCCACCCAGTGCTACCTGTCACCACACTATTCACCTGCAACTGCTCGGTCATATCTGATAACTACCAACTATCCATTCAAAGCCTGACTGATCTTCATCTATCAATCACGTGACTGAGAAGCTGCCCGAGATGCATATTTTTCATTGTGAGATTTGGTGACTATAGTCTTATAGTCACGAAAACTTTATTGACCTTCTAAAACATTCAGTGATTAGCTGACTTGGAGATCTAGTGACAAGCATGGAGTCTCTTAATTGCGAGAACTTTTTGACTTTTCAACTTCTTTCTGAGACTTCATGACTTTCATCGATCATCTTCTTGATTCGATCTGATGATCAATATTAAGTCATGAAAGAATTCTTGACCTAACTACTTGATTCAGCGACCATGAGACTAACCGTGTCACTGAATCACTCAAGGATTAGCATTTAACTACCAGGATTAGGAGAATCTAAGACCACACAGTCACTAGATCACTGAACTAAGAACATAACCACTAGGGCAAACCAGATGCTAACCTTTACTTTATCCCCACACTATCTAGAGATTTAGTGACAAAGAGATTCACTGGGTCTCACAATCAATTCATTAACTAGGGTTAAACCCTAAGATCACACAACTAAGACCATTCTCGAAGTCACAGAAATATTTCTTAACCTTGAGTTAGATTCAAAGATTAAAAACTGGCTGTTGATCTTCAACTCTATCCTGTAGCTATCAATGGTCCTCACTCAATCTTAGAATGTTAGAAGACTTAACTATTTGATCTCGAGATTGAGCGACTGAAGAGATTCATAACCGTTCATCAGGTCACTGAAAGTTTGGCACTTAACTGCTAGATTCAAGAGACTATGAGACAACCTTCAGTCACTAGATCATTGAATACCTTTAACCTCTGAACCTACTGAGATCAATGGTTGTCGTTATACCATAAGCTTAAACCTCATGCATCTTATCCAAGTGGTATAACAAAAACCATAGGATCAACTCAAGCTTTAATTCACTCCATAAACTGAAGACCTCGGGCCCACTTATGGTCTATCTAAACACCTGGAAGATCAAACAGCTGGTGCATAATCTCAAAAGCTCAAAAGATTCCATGCGCTCATGCACCTATCGTAGGTTCTAAAAGGGAACAAAGATGAATGCCGAGCACTATTGACAACATATACAACTCATCATCTTGCAACCAATAACCAGCCACCACCTCAGCACCTTCTGACATCAGGTCCACTTGTATAATCTTTATCTAACATGGGCATGCATTATGAGATTCAGCAACTAAATCTCCATCAGATGATCCTGATCTAACGGTAGTCGTTGGATCTCTGAACCTTATGTTGACTTTGACTTTTCTTAGGAGATATGGTGACTAAAGCCATCTTGAAAATATTGATATAGTGGTCGCCAAATCTCAGAATAAAATCTGGAGACCTAGCAACAAAGACCCAATTGTTGAGTCACTAACCACGTAAGAGATAACCACCTTCTTTAGGAGATAACATGACCAAAGGAAATCCAAATCACCAAATGAAATTACTAACCACTTGGAAACCTAGAGAACTGGCGACTATAGAAAAAGTTAACCCCTCAGCAAATCGCTAAAGGATAACGAATATTCTGAAAACATTGAGAGATCTTGCGACAAAAGGATTTTAGGAGGTCACAAGAAGGAAAAAAATATTCGATTTCAGTAAGGAGATCAAGCGACTAACTGAGAAGATAAAATGCACACATGAATTATAAATCACTTAAGTGGCTCGAAAAAGGTAATGAAGAATTAGAATAGGGCCTGGACAAACTAGGGTTTTTTCCTTCCAATGGCTATAAATATGAATTTAGACCTAGGGTTTCAAGCCAAGAACATGGAAAGAAATGCAGGGACTAGAGAAAAACTGTATATCCATGAAAAATTTCTTGTAGGTGCTAACACATTTTTCCCGTAAATTCAAAATATGTCATAGATGACATATATAGCTAGTTCATGATGAAATAAAAATTGGTTTGTGACCTATATTTTCTCTTTTATAACAATTCAAATTCTAACTCACTGAAATCAACAGTTTTCATCTTGAAACATATTTTTCATAGCAAATCTATCCCAATCAAAAAATAAATATATATTCTTGAAGATGACTCTCTCCTCTAGTGCACCATATGTTTTTCAAATTTATTTAATATGATTTACTATTTTTTCTTTCTCCAAATCAACATCTCCTTGACTGTTAAAATACCTACTTGCAATATTTTTTAATTAAAATAAACTATGTCTAATTAAAATACTATAAAATCTATATGAGGATATTCTTGACTCTGATCTCTATAAAAGGGAATTTTTTTAAAGTTAAAAAAAATACCATTAAAAAGATTAGGAGTTATTGAAATGCCACTTTTCTGAAATAATTTTATTTTTATGGTAATTGGACCCAAAGTGGTATAAAACATGCATTTAATAGACATTTCCAATTGGAAAAGTTAAAGCACTTATCTAACTTAGCTAGAACGAATCTAGCTAGACCATATATTTGACCAAAATTAATTTTTAGTTAGAAATACTAAAATTCAGCTATGCTGATAAGTTAGCCTAAAAGGTGACACCTGATTGTGCTTTTACCCTGTTGCACTTGCATGTTAGATTAGATGCATATTTAATTTCATAGAATAATCTTGCTTGCATATTTCCTTTCATAGATTAGTTTTCTTTCATGCATTGTTATCATATAGAATAGCTTCCATTTTCATTTGCATGCATATTTGATGATCATGGAGACTAGCACTCTTTCTTTTCCTCTTTGAATCTCTCATTTTATGGTGTACTTGCATGGGCACAAACTAGGTCTAAACTGAGGGCCTCCATTATAAACCCTTGCACTCCATGAATAGAGAGCTATGAGTCACCATTTGAGACCTCATTCTTGAGCAATCTTGAATATAATGACTCATAGAAGTGTGTCAACATTTTAGCACACATAAACCACTTGTAAAATATGCTCTATGGAAGAAAAAGGATGCCCATCCTTCAATGAGGCACTATTGAGGTCATATAAATCAACACATAACCTGATTTCTCTATCTTTATTTCTAAATGATACAAGATTTGACACCCATGAAGTGTGTTCAATAGGGAAATTATGCTTCTCTCAATCAACTTATTCAACTCTTTTATCATAAGGGGCTCTAATCTTGGATTAACATGTTTTTTATTTTTCCTAACAGGCTTTGCATTAGGCTCAAGTTCTATAGCACGGTGATCTATACTTGGATAACAACCTTTTAAATTATAATATTACCAAGAAAATATATCACTAAATTCTTGACAAAGAATTACAAAATCTTTTGTTTCTTTAGGGGTACATTCCTTGCCAAGTTTGAGCAGCTCATCCTTGTAAATTTTAATGTTTTCATAGTGCTCCTCTTTAATATGCAAGCTAGACTTTTCTTTTCTCAGCTGATCATCAGTACCAAAAATAGATTCCAAGGTTACTAGGCCCTTGGGAAGCTTATTTCTCTTCAACTAAATTACTTGGTCTTCATATTTCTCTTTTAATTTGTGTTGCTTAATAGTGTTTGAAAACTCATCCTCTTCCCTTAGAAAATCCACAATTTGTTGGTTTTAATAAAAAAATTGCCAATTTTTAATATTATTAGGCACAATAGACCTAACAATCACCTTAAGATATTGTTGTTCCATGTTATTATTGATTTCTGAGGGTATCTCATACTGAGAACCTATGGATACCAACCTATCATCATGTTTATTATTATTTCTTGGTGTGGACAACAAGTTAAAAGCATGAAAATATTCAATAAGGTCCAACACTCTATGCTTATAACACTTTAATGATTCATTTTGTGTAGTGTGGATGTCTCTTACCTAATTCAAAATGAGTCCTGAGTCCCCAAATACCTATAAATAGCCAATACCTCATTTTAGTGCCCATTGAAGACCTTGAATTAAAGCTTCATACTCAACTATATTGTTAGTACAACTAAATGTAAATCTGAAAAGAAGAGTGATATTTGTCATTAGAAGGTGAAATTAGCATACAACCACCCCTTGCACCAACCTTACTATGTGAACCATCAAAAAATAGATTCCAAACACCATTTTCTTGTTGGTCTAACTATTGATCTGTACTTTTCATAGCATTTAGCAAGAAATCAACAAGTTCATAAATTAGATAATTACCCAAATAGACCTCTTCCATCTATTCTTCTTGGCCGATAAGAAGGTTTTCAGTTGCCCACTCATCTAGGAGGATATCCAGGATTTCCCCTATTCAAGTTTCTACTTGAAAGACAATATGAAATTCTTCCTGATCAGAAAGGATAACTACAAAAGCATTTTAAAAACTTAGGTTATATGGTTCAATACAATTTTTTTGGCAATTGATTCAGATGAAATGGTAACCTTAGTTTCATACCTAGTCCTAAAAATAATTTGGGACCAATCAGTTGATAAATACCCTCCTATTCTTTTGTGAAGTCTCTAGATAGGTAGATGGAAAAATATGGGGGCAATTCAATGACATAAGCATCTTGTGGAATTAAAAAAACTTGATCTTGCATGCAAAGTTAAATATATGTTCTTGATTACTCAAATGGTATCAATAACAGTCCATCTATTAGGATTAACAAGGTAGAAATAACAATTACATGCAAATATAACCAATATAAGAAAAAAATAAACCACACATAAGAGAACACAAGACACAAAGATTTAACGTGGTTCACCCAATTCCTGGGCTACGTCCACCAACAATGAGTCCAATATTTTATTATCTAGTGATTACAACCTAATTACAATCCATAATCCCCTTACAACTCAATTCTGCCACAAGTACTAAAAATGATACATAATGAAATCCCTAACCCTAAGCCATATTATAAAATATTTTTTTGCTTTAGGGTTAGAATGAGTTACAATCATGTCAGCCCCAAAATAGCCAAAAATATGTTGGCCTCAAATTTTTTTTTGCCTCGGGGGCTACATCACCGAATCCCCACTCTTAGGGGCTACCGCCACCAAACCCCTGCTCAGGGCCTGACCCAGTCCTGAACCCCGATGAGGGTAGGAGGAAAAATGTACAGTACTTTCCTGATCAGTCACCATAAGCTAACAATCTCCCACTTAGTGATTGATTAGTATCCATGCTAAAAAGCCTCCCACTTGGAGACTAATCCTATAGCAATATTGCTACCATATGAGGCTCCCACTGGATCAAACCACCCTGGACTTAGTTGTTCCTTTATTCTATTCAGTCTAGAAGACCAACTAAAGCTGAACATGAGTTCAACTTCTCCCTTGTTACTACCTTTGTAAACATATCCATTGGATTATCATCTGTATGTATCGTTTCCAACTTTAACTACCCATCATCCAAAACTGATTAAATGAAATGGTACCGCAACTATATGTGTTTTGTCTTTGAGTGCAAAGAAGAATTCTTCGCAAGATGAATGACACTTTGGCTATCTGTATGTAGAAAATTATCCATCTGTGGATGTCCCAATTCTTCCATGAATAATTTAAGCCATATCATCTCCTTGGCTTCCTTTGTAGCAACAACATACTCTGCCTCTGTAGTGGATAAAGAAACCACCTTTTGTAGTCAATAAATCTAACTCACCATTGTTCCACCAATAGTAAATACATAACCTATAGTACTCCACCTGCTATCTATATCTCCTGCCAAATCTGAGTCAACATAGCCTTGTACAGTAGTAGTAGATCCCCTAAAGTGTAAACACTTATTGGATGTACCTCTCAAATAACTAAGAATCCATTTGACTGCATTCCAATGCTCAATACCAAGGTGACTCATATATCGGCTAATGACTCCCACTATGTGTGCAATATCTGGCCTAGTACATACCATAGCATACATTAAGGTCCCTACAGTTGAAGCATAAGGTACCTTGGACATTTTAGCCTCTTCTTCTGATGTCTTAGGACACATCTCCTTAGTCAATTTCAAATGACCAGGCAAAGGTGTGCTGATAGCTTTGGCATTCTCCATAGAGAAATGTTGCAACACCTTCTCAATATAATCAGCCTGAGATAAAGGCAACTTCCTCTTTTTCCTATCTCTGCAAATTTTCATACCAAGGATTTTTTTTTGCTACCCCCAAACCCTTCATAGCAAATGAATGTGCTAACTATTGTTTCAACCCCTTAATGTGATCCATGTTACACCTAGCTACAAGCATATAATCAACATATAAACATTAAATAATCTAGCTATCATCATCCAACCTCTTAAAATAAACACAATGGTCAAAATGACATTGACTATATCCATGCTCATTCATAAAAGTGTCAAATATAATATACCATTGCCGAGGTGCTTGTTTCAAGCCATATAAACTCTTCTACAATCTGTACACCAAATTCTCCTTACCCTTGACCTCAAATCCTTGTGGTTGTACCATATATATTTCTTCATCCAAATCACCATGAAGAAAAGTTATTTTAACATCAAGTTACTCTGAGTGAAAATCTTCAGTAGCCACAATACTTAAAATAGTACATATAGAAGTCATTTTAACAACTTGAGAAAATATCTCATCAAAATCAATACCCTTTTTCTATGCAAATCCTCTTACAACTAACCTGGCTTTAAATCTTTTCTTACCTCCATCCTCTTCTTTTATCCTGTAGACCCATTTATTTTGTAAAGCCCTTTTACCTGCAAGTAACTTACATAAATCCCATGTTTGATTTTGTAGCAAAGAGTCCATTTTATTTGTCATTGTAGACTCCCATTGAAGCTTTGTATCCACCTGCACAGCTTCATTATAACATTCAGGTTCACCAGCATCTATTAATAAAATAGAATACAAAGAGGGAGGGAATCTATTTGGAGGTCTACTTAGCCTTGTTGACCATCTAACAATCACTGGGGTGTGTGGTATTTGTTGTTCCTATTATTGTGGAGCATAAGGAACTACTGGAACATCATCTTTTGGAGTATCATCTAGTACTATATAATCATTTTCTTTCTTCTCATGTTTCTGCAACAGATCTTTGTACAACACCTTCTCATTGAATATGACATCCCTGCTTCATAAAATTTTAAGATTTTCAAAATCCCAAAACCTATAAAAAAATTAATCAATTCCATATCCAACAAATACACATTTCTTTGACTTAGCTTCCAGCTTGGTTCTATTTTCAGAATCTATATGTGCAAAAGCTTCACAACCGAAGGTTTTGAGAAAAGAATAACTCACCTTCTTACCACTCCATGCTTCCTTTGGAATAACATAGTCCAAAGGAGTAGAGGGGCCTCTATTGATTAAATAAACAATAGTTTTCACATCCTCTATCCACATGTTTTTGGGCAGCCTATCATGCAACCTCATACTCCTTGCACGCTCCATTATTGTCATGTTCATGCGTTCAAACACTCCATTATCTTGTGGAGTCCTTGGTATAGTTTTATGCCTATGAATACCATTAGAGGAACAATAATCTTCAAATTATGTGCTACAATACTCACCACCATTATCAGATTTGAGACATTTTAACCTTTTACCAGTCTCATTCTCAACCAAGCATTTCCATTTCTTAAAAGTTTGAAATACATCAGATTTCTGTCTAAGGAAATAAATCCATAATTTTCTTGTTTCATCATCTATAAATGTAACATAATACAAAGAGCCACCAAGGGAAGATACTAATGTAGTCAAGGTGGGTGGATCCAATTAAGGACTGACCAACCTTGTAGCCAAACCAATATGCAACATAAATACACAACAAGAACAATAGATCTGCAATGAAACAAAAGTCTTTATTCATCAAAATACTAATTACATGCAATGTGTCAGGCTGTAAGGCCTTCCTGGTTATGACCAAATCTTTTCCCCAAATCTATAAGATCTCACAGGATCCAAATCTTTTCCCCAACATCAACATCCAGCTAGTCTAGGTCTACAACATGCAGCACACTGGTAGGCACCCAGGAAAGATCTAAACTTTTACTCAAAATTCCAAGCAATCTTCCTGCTCCTAAACTTGTAGGCTACTAACTTTCCTTCCAAGAATCTAATGCCTAAACATCTACCCAAGCATCCTATAAATACTAATTCCCAGCCACAAGTCGGCTATGAAACAATAAATCTCTATAAACAAATATTAAATGCTAAAACATCAGTCAAATCTCACATAGCCTTAAAAAATAAATAAAATCTCAAAGATGGCCCAAATGGTCATCAGATCCACATAGAAGAATGCAACACACTAGATCTAGGTCCCCACATGTCTAATGGTCAATCCATAACTTGAGGAGCATGACCCAAATTAAATGCACCAGTCAGCTAAGCCAATTCATCCAAACAATCCTATCAGTAAGAAAGAACATCGAGGAATAGAAGAGATAATTGAGCACCCGTCAACCGACCAT
Source organism: Chamaecyparis obtusa (assembly GCA_027943335.1). Taxonomy (NCBI): domain Eukaryota; kingdom Viridiplantae; phylum Streptophyta; class Pinopsida; order Cupressales; family Cupressaceae; genus Chamaecyparis; species Chamaecyparis obtusa. The sequence continues at coordinate 275,018 of BSBK01002958.1, read as the reverse complement.
GCCAAGCATGACCAAGCAACACAGTTATTACCGAGTGCTAGTGAATTGATGCCTTCAGTCACCAAGCATTCTTTAGAGACCGAGCACCTTGGTAACCACACAAACTAAGAAACCAGTCTCCCAAACCGAGTAAGAACTCCACCAAACCAAGATCAAAACTAACAATCTACCTTCAAAGAAAAACATATTTTTGGTTGATACAGGATTGCCAAGAATCCTAGGATGCTCCTCAATCAGACACCCCAGGTAAGAAAGATTTTCTCATAAGGAAATCAAGAACACCCCAATGGAATCAGAACTGGTATGCCGAATCTATTCTTCACCTACATTTCTTCTTTCCCTTCATCCCAAGTAGTCTTCACTTCATTCACTATCCCAAGTAGAAAGTCCTTCTATCTTCCACTTTTCTTATCTCTTCGGTCAGTAACTGTAAGCAACTGATTTTGACCACTATCGACCACATTAGTGCCTCGGTAAGTTTCATTCTCTCCAGGCTTCTCAATCAACTCAGTATCCTCTACATCTCTCTATGTCATAAATGTCACCATCTTTTGAACTATCTCCACTAGCAAAGCCATTTGTTTCTTAATCTCAACAAACTCTTCAGAGATATCATTCTCCTTCTCCTTCAAACTAGACTTAACAAGAATAGGTTCATCAACCTTCTGCTCCTAAGGTTTGTCATAAGGACAACACTTGATAACTCCACATCCCTTAACCCTTGTCTCCTATAAAGGTATCAGCTTATGTCAAGCTCCTTCTTGCCTAACCACATAGGTATTAGTACAACCATCAAACAAAACATTTATGTCAAACTGCCAAGGTCTACCAAGCAACAGATGATAGACATCCATAGGCAACACATCACATAATATCTCATCATGGTAAGATCCAATCTAAAACTTAACCAAGCATTGTTCTTCAACTCTAACCTTAGAAACATCTTGTATCTAACTAATTTGGTAAGGATTAGGATGCTTCCTTCTTTCCAAATTTAATTTACTAACCATTTCATCTGAAACAAAGTTCTTAGAACTGCCACCATCAACTAAGACATTACATACCTTAACCTTGCACTTACATCTAGTTCTAAACAAATTCCTTCTCTACACCAGTTCATGAACACATGCAGCTAATCTCCTAGTGATAAGTGTCTCACCCTTCTCTGGAACATTCTCAAAGTCTTCTTCAGCAGCTAATGCAACTCTTTTCTTAGGACACTGCCAACTTCTATGACTAGCTTCACCATAGTTATAACAAGTGTCAGTGAACTCATTCTTCCACCTTCCTCTCTGTCAAGCATTCTTAGTAACTTGACCACTGCCAGATCCTACACCAGGCTTAGGATTCTCTACCATATTTCCCTTAGCAACAGTCTCACCAGTCTTACCACCTCGGTTCCTACTGTTCTTCTTTCCTTCATACTTCCTATTTAGCTTCTCTTCAATCTTTAATGCCATCTGATAAGCATCACTAATTGTTGTCATCCACACAGTAAGTAATTCTTCCTAAATACTAGGTCTCAAACCATAGACATACCTAGAAAACTTTTCTTTATCAGCTTCAGAATGACCAATCCTAATCAGGATTCTATAAAACTCCTCGGTATACTCCTATATTGATTTGTTAGTCTACTTCAAAGCTTACATCTTCTTAAACATGTCCAATTCATAATCCACTAGAATGAATTACTTCTTCAACTTGTCAACCATTCGGTTCCACTTAGTGATCTTCTCTTTTCCTCTTCTACCTCTTTCCAACTGAACTTCTCTCCACTAAATATTTGCATGACCTTTCAACTATCTTTGTAAATCTAACCCTATCAGGATCTTCTATTTTTTCTTACTCAAAGTATTCATCAATCTCATTGATCTAATCAATCAATTCTTTAGGCCTAAGGCTTCCAGCAAATGTAGAAACTTCAATCTTAGGTCTCTTCCCAATTTTAGACATAGCTTTCAAAATTTGGTTCTCCTCAGAATGTCTAGCTTCTTCTACGACTTCTTCAAAATGATCCTCCTTAGATTCATCATCACTATCCTCTTTCAAGGTAGGCTTCTTCTTTCTTAATTCTTCTTGTGTGTCTTGCACTTGTTTCTGCAAAGCCTTAAAATCATCAAGACATAATTCACTAGTAGCTTCTTCTTCTTCAGAGATCTCATGATTTTTCCTTGGAGGCATCTTCAAATCAAGATCTAGGTACACAAGATCCACTCGGCTCCAACAAGAAAAAACTTTGCTCAAATAGGAAAAAACCTCACTCTGATACCACTTAATGCAGTCAAGGTGGGTGGATCCAATTAAGGATAGACTGACCTTGCAGCCAAACCAATATGCAGCAGAAATACACAACACGAACAACAGATCTGCAATGAAACACAAATCTTTATTCATCAAAATACCAATTACATGCAATGTGCTGGGTTGTAAGGCCTTCCCAGTTATGGCCAAATACAAAGCAAGTAATAGTCTATAAGATCTCATAGGATCTAAATCTTTCCCCCAACATCAACATCTAGCTAGTCCAGGTCTGCAATAGGAAGCACACTAGTAGGCACCTAGGAAAGATCTAAACTTGTACTCAAACTTCCAAGCAATCTTCTTGCTCCTAAGCTCATAGGATACTAACCTTCCTTCCAATAATCTAATGCCTGAACAACTACCCAAGCATCCTATAAATACTAATTCCCAGCCACAATTCGGCTGATGAAACAATAAATCTCTATAAATAAATATTAAATGCTAAAACATCAGTTAGCTCTCACATAGCCTTACAAAATAAATAAACTCTAAAAGATGGCCCCAAATGGTCATTAGATTTGCATAGAATAATGTAACACACCAGATCTAGGTCCCCACATGTCCAATGGTCAATCCATAACTCGAGGAGCGTGACCCAAATTAAATGCACCAGTCGGCGAAGCCGATTCATCCAAACAATCCCATCGGTAAGCAAGAACACTGAGCAACAGAAGACATAACCAAGCACCAGTCAACCGGCCATGCCAAGCATGACCGAGCAACATAGTTATTACCGAGTGCTAGTGAACTAAAACCTTTAGTCACTGAGCATTCTTTAGAGACCGAGCACCCCGGTAACCACACAAACCGAGCAATGAGTCTCCCAAACTGAGCAAGAACTCCACCAAACCAAGATCAAAACTAACAATCTACCTTCAAAGAAAAACATATTTTTGGTTGATATAGGATTTCCAAGAATCCTAGGATTCTCCTGCATTAGATACCTGAGCTAGTCCCCATACATCTATATGCACAAGCTCTAATCTCTCATTTTTCTTTTCCTTCCCACTCTTTACAAAACTAACTCTCTTTTATTTTCCATAAACAGAACTTTCATACAAATCCATATTGACACATTTCAGACCAAGTAAAAATTTCTTTGAATGAAGTAATTCATACCTTTTTCATTCATGTGCTCAAGTTTATTGTGCTAGAGTGTTGTGTTAGAACCTATAGCAATAGTTTGATGTTCTTCCTACTTAACTGCAATCAATGTTCCTAAACATTCATTATCTTCTGAAATAATTAAAGTAGAAGGAACCGTATGACCTCTACAAAGATATAAGGTACATACTTTTACACCTTTTGCTACAACTAAGGAACCTTTTGAAACCTTCCAATTTCTATCATTAAAAGTAACTGTGCAACCCTCATCACCCAATTGCCCTGCTGAAATTAAATTCCTACTCAGCCTTGGAACATGTCTTACCTCTTGTAGTAGCCAATGATTCCCATTCTGCAACTTAATCTTAATTTTTCCCTTTCCAACTATCTGAAATGGTTCATTATCACCCAAATAAACTTTCCTAAAATCTCCTTGGACATAATCAAGAAAGTAACCTCTATGGGGTGTAGCATGAAATGAAGCCCCAAAATCTAAAACCCATGAATCATCAATACTTTCTAAAGAAAGAAGAAAGGCATCCTCTTTGGGTTTATTACTTGCCACATTTTCCTCACCTTCTTGTTTGTCTCCTTTATTCTTTCGATACTAGCAATCTTTCTTCTTATGACCTGGTTTTCCACAGTACCAGCAATCATTTGTCCCTTTGGATTCAACCCTCTTTCCTTTTGATTTTCCTCTTGATTTCCCATGATTTCTGGAGTTATTTACTTTCTCATTGGTTCTACCTCTGCTTTGTGCATTTAAGACACTACCTGATGTGGATCCACCTAAGCTTTTCCTATGAATTTCCTCACTTAGAATAACACCAATAACATCATCAAATTTTAGGGTGTTAGAACCAAGAATAGAGTTACTAAAAACCATTACCAAGCCATTCCAGCTTTTAGGCAAAGAACACAAAATCAAGACAGCCCTAACTTCTTCATCAAAAATAACATTGATAGAAGTTAATTGACTGGTAACTATATTAAACTCATTTAAATGATCAACAACTGACCCATCTTCCACCATTTTCATATTAAACAAATGCTTCATGAGAAATACCTTATTTGAAGAGGTGGGATTTTCATACAACTTCGCTAGGGTTTTCATCAAATCTTTAGTCGTCATTGCTTGTGTAATATTGAATGCCACCAATTGTGCCAGGCATAATTGAATACTACCAAGAGCCTTTCTATCAAGAATTGTCCAATCCTCATTAGAAATGCTTGCCAGTTTCTTGGCTTTTCCTTCCAACGACTGCCATATATCCTTCTGATAGAGATAGTCCTCCATTTACATTTTCCATAACTGAAAGTTTTTCCCATTAAACTTGTCAACTTTCAGCCTACCCTCATTTTCCATTTCTCCCACTCAACTATGAGACTCTCACTAAACCCTGAGATCATCCTGTAGAGGATAACTAAAAAACAACCTCGCTCTGATACCACTTGTTAGGATTAACAAGGCAAAAATAATAATTACATGCAAATATAACCAATATCAAAAAATAATAAACCACACAGAAGAGAACACAAGACACAAATATTTAATGTGGTTCACCCAATCCCTGGGCTACGTCCACCAACAACAAGTCCAATATTTTATTATCTAGTGATTACAAGTTGATTACAATCTGTAATCCCCTTACAGCTCAATTCTACTGCAAGTACTAAAATGATACATAATGAAATCCCTAACCCTAAGCCATATTATACAATATTTTTCTGCTTTAGGGTTAGAATGAGTTACAATCATGTCAGCCCCAAAATAGCCAAAAATATGTTGGCCTCAAAAAAATTCACCTTGGGGGCTGCGTCACCGAACCCCTGCTCTTGGGGGCTGCCACCCCCAAACCCCCGCTCAAGGCCCAACCTAGCCCCAAACCCCGATGAGGGTAGGAGGGAAAATGTACAATACTTTCCTAATTAGTCACCACAAGCTAACACCATCTAGTTACACTACTTCTTTATCCATTGGCTTATATTTTAATTCCAATTTTTCTACAATATGTGTGAGTATTACAAAAGTACTAGCACCCAAAACAATTATGCAATTATGTAATAGGTTCTATCCTATGATTATTTTTAGATATAAAGGTGGTGGTTTGACTACATCAGGCTACTATTGATTTCTCTTGGTATTAGTAGCCAACTAAACTTTAGGCATTTGTTGATCAAGCATCTCATTAGACAAGGTAAGCATTTCTAAGGATTCGTGTAACATATCTTTCTTTTTGAGAAGTACCAAAACATCCCACATAGACACATGAATGTGTGCCTTCTTCAAATGATGAACAATATTAAAGTTATTTATACTAACCTTTTTCTATACTTTTAGAACAAAAACCTCTTTTTGTGCTTGGACTTTCTAAATAGATAATTTTTGGGCTTGTAATAAGTGTACCGATTGTGTCCTGTTAGGATTAACAAGATAGAAATAACAGTTACATGCAAATATAACCAATATAAAAAAATAATAAACCACACATAAAGAGAACACAAGACACAAAGATTTAACATGGTTCACCCAATCTCTAGGCTACGCCGACCAACACGGGTCCAATATTATTATTATCCAGTGATTACAACCTGATTACAATCCACAATCCCTTACAACTCAATACCACCACAAGAAGCTACTAAAACATACATCATAATGAAATCCCTAACCCTAAGCCATTTTATACAAGCTTATTTTTCTGCTTTAGGGTTAGAATTAGTTACAACATGTTGGTGAGGATGGGGGGAAAAGTGTACAACACTTCCTTGATCAATCAACATAAGATAAAAATCTCCCACTTGGGGATTGATTAGGCTCCACACAAAGAAATAATATACCACTTGGAGACTGATCTTGTAGCTAAACTGCTACCCTGTGAAGCTCCCACTAGATCCAACCACCCTATACTCTGTTGTTCCTTTATTCTATTCACTCAAGTAGACCAACCAAAACTAAATAGGAGTTTAACTTCTCCCTTGTTACTACCTTTGTAAACATATCTACTGGATTATCATCTGTATGTATCTTTTCCATTTTTAATTGCCCATCATCCAAAATTGACCAAATGAAATGGTACCACAACTGTATGTGTTTTATCTTTGAGTGAAAAATAGAATTATTCCCAAGATGAATGACACTCTGGATGTCTGTATACAGATAATTATCTGTCTATGGATGTCCTAATTATTTTATGAAGAATTAAATCAACATCATCTCCTTGGCCACCTCTGTAGCAGCAACATACTCTGCATCTATAGTGGATAAAGCATTCACCTTTTGTAACTGAGAAATCCAACTCATTGTTGTCCCACCAATAGTAAATACATAGCCTGTAGTACTTCATATGATATCTATATCTCCTACCAAATCTAAGTCAACATAGCCTAGTATAGTAGTAGTAGATCCCCCAAAGTATAAATAATTACTAGATATACCTCTCAAATATTTGAGAATCCATTTGACTGCATTCCAATGCTTAATCTCAGGGTAACTCATATACCTACTAATGATTCCAACAACATGTGCAATATATGGCCTAGTACATACCATAACATACATTAAGCTCCCTATAGCTGAAGCATAAGGTACCTTGGACATTTTAGCCCCCTCTTCTGGTGTCTTTGGACACATTGCCTTAGTCAATTTCAAATGACTAGACAAAGGTGTACTGACAACTTTGGCATTGTCCATAGAGAAATGTTTCAACACCTTCTCAATATAATCATCCTAAGATAAAGTCAATTTCCTATTTTTCCTATCTCTGCAAATTTTCATACCAAGGATTTGTTTTGCTACCCCCAAATCCTTCATAGAAAATGAATGTGCTAACTATTGTTTCAACCCCTTAATGTGATCCATGTTAGACCCAACTACAAGCATATCATCAACATATAAACATAAAATAATGTAGCTATCATCATCCAACCTCTTAAAAATAAACACAATGGTCAAAATGACACCGACTATATTCATGCTCATTCATAAAAGTGTCAAATTTAATATACCATTGCCGAGGTGCTTGCTTCAAGCCATATAAACTTTTCTACAATCTGCACACTAGATTCTCCTTACCCTTGACCTCAAATCCTTGTGGTTGGGTAAAAGCACAATAAGTTGTCACCCTTTTACAAAGGAAAAGACTAACAACACCAAAATTGAAAAACTTCACATCAAAATTGAAAAACTTCAAGGGCATAAAAGTCACATTTCTATTTAGAATTTGAAGATGATGTAAACTGATGAAATATGTGAAATAGGATGAATTTTATGCCTATGATTTTTAAAAATGATTTTGGACAAAAATTAATATGTTTTTTCTAAAATTTTAGGTCTATTTTTCATTTTTTGAAAAATACTCCAAATTAGGGGGTTTACTTCCCATCAAATCATTATAAGTAAAACATTGTTTTTCCTCTAATTTGAGAATATGTTTTGGATGACATGTATATCTACTGCAGGAAAAAAGAAAGAAGTTTTTTTAATCTATAATTTTCTCGTTATAAGTATTCAAAGTCAAACTTACCTGAAATCAACAGTTTTTGTCTCTTGCCACTTTTTCCCTATAAAAAATATACCAAAAATCAAATAAATTATATATTCTTGAAGAAGATTCTCTTCTCTATCCCGTATATGATTTTTGTTTTTTTTGAATTGATTTAGTAGTTTTTTATATTTACTGAATCAACGACTTCTCAAAGCTTTATATACCTACATGTACTTTTTTGCGAATTTGTTTAACATTTTCTAATTGAAACAATATAAAATTTATATGTCCAGAATCGTAGTTTTGAGATCTAGAAAATGGTAGTTTTAGTTTTGTGAAGAGAAAAGAGCACCAAAAGTGCAAAATTCTGCATTTTTGGTGTTTTTGAATGTTTGGCTGCCAACTTGACATGCCACCTAGGATGACTTGGTCAAGTACCCTAAGGGGTCGGCCCCCTGCTAGCGGTCGTGTGGGTGACCCACCCTTTCAATTTGAAGACTATATAAAAGTTATTTGTTTTAAAAAAATATATATCAATAGCAAATTTTAATACTTATTTTAGGATATATAAGGATCTTTTGAAGCTAGGAGGCATTTTTTCAAGGCAATTTCAAAGACATTTTATTTTTGAAGGAGTCTGAAGGAAAATTTTTCAGAGATGAACTTGAGTAAAATAATAAAAAATGTATTTCTTAGATATTTGAGGAATGGGAAATAAAAGGACTAGATATGATCGTAAAAGGGATGACTAGATGAAAGGTCATACAAAACTTGTCGAAGAGCAACTAGTTGATGTTGAAGAAGAACCTATCGATGTAGAAAGCACAACTCAACTAGGGGAGGATATTGGTAGTAGTCTAAGTATACATATTTGTCCTGCAATGAAGAGTTTGATAGACATGAATGAAGAATCACTTATTAGTCAAATTGCATCAGAACACCTAGTACTTGAAAGCACTATTAAAATGCATCTAAAAAACATGTGGATGGAATATTTTGAGAGTAAATATTTGGTGGGAAAAGAACAATTATTTGCAAAGTTATTCAAGAAAAAATAAATGACTCCAGTTTTGGAGTTGTTGGGTGTTGATAATATGAAAATGGTAGGAGGTAAAGTAAAAGAGACAATAATTCAAAATTTACAAGATGCATTGAACATTGTTAACATGGCAGATCATAGAGGACCAGATTCAACTGCGGCTAGAAGAGCGTTGATGACTATGATTGCCAATAAGAAATTGACACATAGAAATCAAGTTTGAGCAATTTTTGATTTACTCAAGGTATCTCGAAGAACTGTTCAGAGATATATTAGGAAGAGAAATATGTTGAATATGGACATTGAAAAGAATTGGGTATAGATTTGTAGAGTTCCTCGTAAAGACAAAATTTATGAAGATGTAAGAAGATGGTCATTGATTTTTGGACCAACCACTCTCATGTTTCTTCCAATAGAAGGGACACTATACAAATGAATGATGAAGATACTGGTATGAAGATTTCACATCCAAAACATTTTGTTGATACTACACAAAGTGAATTGTTTGAAGAATTCAAGCATGATTTTTCAGATGTGAAAATAGGTCAGAGAATGTTTGAGATGTTGCACCCTTTCTTTTTACGCATAAATAAGGTTCGTGAAACATGTTGTTGTCAAAATCATGTTGAGTTTCACTTATACTTGCAATCATATAAAAAGGTTATGGAAATAATTAATCTAAATAGGGTTATTGGAAGTATAATAGAATTTGTAAAATCCATTTTATGTGATAAACTAGAAGATTAAGATGAATTCAATGTCCAGTGTATTAAAAATGAATACAATAATTATGGAAATTCACATAAATTTCCTTTACAATTTGATAATATTGATGTTACAACACTAGTCTAGTGGAAGAGATTTGAATATGAGATATACCAAATGAAGACAGGAGGTGACTAAAAAAAATTGCATTAAAGGAGAGTGAATTATCGTACCTTCAATTCATGGACAGATTTTGATCTATGGTTATCCACATATCCAAGATTGTCATGGTGCATGATGGCAAGCTAAACAGTTTCATGATTCCAAAAGTTGTTTCCCACCTGGTTGTATTCTTTCAGTTGTAGATTTTGTGGAGAACTAT